>BRDA01067440.1:12501-23559 GCA_036984385.1 Crenuchus spilurus | reverse complement strand
TCTCTTGTGTACTGTTTATGGGTTGAGTTGTTTTTTTGTGTTTTTCCTGTTAAATTTTATTTTTCATCTTGGATTTTCTATGTTGTCCATTTGTCCTGTATAGCTTCAGTGTGTACTTGTGTCGGTTTGATTTCTAGTCATGTTCATTGGTCTGTAGTTTGTGGATTCTGCTTTCCGTTTTGTTTTTCTCATGTAGGTTTCCGACTCCGGGTCGAGTCGGTCTTGAGGTGGGGTACTGTCACGATCTATCCTGTTCTTTGTTTATGCGTCACTGGCCCTTTAAGTTTTCAGTCCTGTTTAGCCCCGCCCCTGATTGTTTCCACCTGATGTTCATTTCCTTTAGTGTATATATTCCCTCTGTGATTGTGTCCTGGTTGCTAGTCTTCTGTTTTATGTCTCTAGTTCAGTAGTGTATCTGTCTCTGTATGCTTATGTAAACCTTAGCACTCCTTTATTAAAATTCACTTCATTTCTAGTCCTGCGCTTGTGTCCTCATTCAGAACCCAAACCTGACAAAATGTTAAATGTGATTGACTCAACTTATTGTCTTTAGTCCATAGGTGGGTTGTTTATTTTTTTCCATTATTTGAGTGACTTGGGGTGATATTGTGACTCTCTCCTTGACTTTGATCTGTCAATATGGTAGTGATGGTCAGATGAAGCCTCATGAACCCTTGAACCTTTCCATCAAGCTGGTTCAAAAAAAGGTTCATTTCTCGAAGCTTCATGTGCACACAAACCCCCCTGCTGGTCAACACCTTTATTGTCATTTCAACTATTTGTTATGTCCCCTCGGCTGTCTTGCGACATTGTCAGCAAGGGAAGGAATATTCACTGCCAAGAAAAGAAATAAAAACACTATACTTTGATTTTCTCTGGTTCCTTCATTTGTTCATCTAATCTGTGTTTGATTAATGTGTGAGAAATGCTAATAGAGGACTGTTAATGTCATTACCTGCCAGTATATAAAAATAAAATAAATTTTTAAAATGGTCTTTTATTACAATGGTAAGAAACTGATTGTGTAATACAGAAACTGTATCAGTATTTTACTGTAATTGTACTGTGATTTTACACTTTTCACTACAGTTATTGTTTGTATTAAATTCCAGTTGATTTATTAAAATGAAGTACTGATTAGCTGAAGCAGTTCCTACATCCAGGAAAAGGTTAAAGTTATAAATGGACATAGACATATATCACATCACTGTGTTGTTTATTTGTGTTTATACTATTGCTAATACTGACTGAGAGGATTGTCATTTTCTCAGATTACACAAGACTTTTGAGCAGCACATTACTGGACTGGACATTTGTGTAAATGTACTTTATTGAATTTTTACTGAAAAAGTCATCCACACTCTTAAGCTTCAGGCAGCGCCTCATGGACAGTCCACAGGAATGTAGTTCATCTGTTTCTCTGTACTTTATTAACCTCCTTTCACCAGTTCTTTAATGATCAGGACCACCACAGAGCTGCTATTATTTAGGTGGTGAATCATTCTCAGCACTGCAGTTTCACTGATGTGGTGGTGGTGTGTTAGTGTGCTGTGCTGGTACAACTGGAACAAACACATTGGCCAGTGGCCAATGACTGTACAAACCACATATACATAAAGTAAATAAGGAAAATCATAAATGAATGACTAATATTATATATTTACTCATAATGATAGTTCAGTTAACCAACAAAGAAATATCAGAAGATATGTCATTTAAACAATACTCTATATGGATATGCAGAAGTTCAAGAATATTATTTAATGTAAGGGTTACTCTGACTGTAGAATGCTTAGTATCATTCAATGGCATCTTACTGTCCTCCTCCCAGCACCACAAACACCACAAAATAATTCACATAGCTGAGTGACAAACTTCTGACCTCTGGTTAGTCATCTAACCACACATCATCATCATCCTGAGATCCATGCAGTTAAAAATGTCTGTTTTTAAATGTTGGGTGACTGTCGTTTTTTGGCAACTGTTCTTTACTACTTTATAACAATTCAAATAGCTGGAAAGTAATGTCATTTTTAAAACTTTGGTGATACAGGGGTGGTTATGCCTAGTGTATCAGTACACAATGTAATTTAGCCTTATACTGTATACACTACAGTATATGTACAAATGTTTGTGGACACCCCTTCTAATGAATCTATTGAGTTGTACTCATTACTGTCGCAGATGTGAAAATGCACACACATCTTGTATAGTTCCTGTAGAGAAGTACTGCCAACAGAATAAGACTCTCTGGAGCAGATAAACATTAACCTATTGGCACCATGACTAATGCCAGGAGTGGACTAGTGGGGTATAATGTGCTGTGTTGGGATGAGGTGGGATGGTGATCATCGCGCATCCTGATATCACTAACACGCTTGTCACTGAATTTAATCAAATCCTCACAACAATGCTCCAGACTCCAGTAGAAAGCTGTGTCTGGGCAGTAGAGACAGTTACTCCAGGAGAAGCAGGACAAGCTGTTTTGATTTCAGAAGAAACAATGAATGAGCAGGTGTCCCAAAACATTTGTCCATACAGTGTATTTTTGAGTCTGGTGATCTGGTGGTCAGGGAACATGAATTGTTTTTGAACAGCAGAGGGTGCAAGACTGCACTAAAAGATATTCTCATAAACATGTACTCTTACTACAATTAAAAACACAGTTTGTCAGGATCCCTTTACGCAATTTCAAGTTTTCACACGACTGCTGTTGACCAGATTTTATTTTTATTGTGAAAATTGTTTTTACAAATCCTACTAGCTGTAGAAGGACATAGACTGACCTTTTAACACAAGGCAGAGATTGGTGTTGTCACAACTTTGGTTAAATGTTGTTGTTATAATAATAATAATTATTATTATAATTATAATTATAATGTAAATAATAATAATAATAATAATAATTTATTATTATTATTATTATTATTATTATTATTATTATTATTATTATTATTATTATTATTAAATGTATCATTATAATGGACCATCAAATTGATTCTGACTCCTGGTGACCACATGGCTAATGTAACTCCAGATCAGGCTGTATTCTGTTTGGGCCTTTATGCTTTTTAATGGCTTGTTCTTGATTTCTGTGATTGTATCAATCCATCTTGTATCAATCCATCTTGTTGCTCACCCTCTTCTTCACATACATTCAACTGTTCAAGCATAACTGTCTTCTCAAGTGAACTGGTTCTTCAGTAGATCTTCAGTATGGTTATCTGAGCTTCTAGTGAAAACTGAGATTTGATTTAGTCAAAGGTGTGTTTATTTGCTGTCCAATTCTTCTCCAACACCATTTGTAATATAACATTTAACAAAGACATGTTTGTTGTTGTGTTGATGCCAATGGAACAAACTGTTTACATGTACTGCATGTTTTAATCATGTTTACCTTTATGTTCACAGCATTTGGCAGGCGGTCTTATCCAGAGCGATGTACAGTGACGGACTCAGGATGTTTGAAGGGCAGGGGTGAAAAAATAAAAGGGCATTTTTATTTGGAGAGGCACTTCTCAATTAGTGGGGCACCTACCTGGGCATTTCATTGTGTACAATTGTAGGAGAACCCTATACAGCACTTCATCTCATTTTCTCTGCTGAAAAGGACTCAGTTTGGGACACTGTCTAGTGGGGGTGCAATAGAGGACACTTAATGTGCCCTTTTCTGTTGGAAAGACAACCAAATAAGGGGACTCATTAAGACAGATTATTAAACTTTCTTGTTCTACATGGCACACCATCATAATTCATTGCAAAAACATTGCAACAAAAACATTTATTGGGGACACCCAGTAATTTTTTCCCATGTGAAGGGTATCTAACAGGACACTTTGGTGACATTTTTTTGACCATAGGTGCACAAGGGGTGCAAGGGGGTGGAGGCAGTCGTTGGAGTCCACCAGCATGCAAACGTGAAAAGATACACAATTATACACAATATAAGAGCTTTACAATGCATTACAATAAGAGTTTAAACTAGTGCTGCTTAAGTGCTCCACAAAGAGATGCTCTTCAGTCTCTGTGTGAAGACTGTGAGGGACTCTGTTGTTTCAACAGTCAGTGGAAGTTCATTCCACCACCTCGGTGCTTGCACACAGAAGAGTCTTGATGTTAGCCTTCTATGTGTGTTGAAGGATGCTGAGTCAAGCTGAGCTGTACTAGAAGCATGAAAGGCTTGGGGTGGCTTGAGACTAATCACTCTAAGCATGGGTCTTAGTCAGACTATGACTAGCTATCTGTGTTGTTTACATGATCATGTCTTAGTCAGATCTAACCATGTGTGCATGTAAACATGTTTAGTGGGATATTGCAGCCTAGATGCACTGTTATCTACAAACAAACGTCTGTTGTGTACTTAAAAACAGACCAGCCATTTAGAAGTATGAATTTTGTCTGTACTTTTGTACAGTATCTCGACACTGTTTGGTGAATACCACAGAAATGTATGCTGGCCTTGTGTATCAGTTACGATTTGCTACAAATAGTTTTGATGTGTGCTTTCAAGTGAATGTTGTGATAGGCTTAATTTATCAATTATTATTATTAAGTGCTGTCACATTAGACTCATTCTGACTCTTGGTGACAATATGAATAGTGTTTATCCAGAGCAGGCTTCTTAATGAGTTGTTCATGATTTTTCTGATTGTATCCAATCCATTTTGTTGCTGGCTGCCCTCTTCCTCTTTTGCATTCAGCCACTCCTAGCCTGTTGTGGCTTTTTTTTAAATGAAAGGGATAAAATATTTGTTCTTATTGGATAGACTATTAACTCTTTTACATTCTTATATTCAGTCTATTGTCCACAGTCATATGAATAGTATTCATGTCATTAATGAACTATTAAAGGGATAGTAATATTTTTTCATTGC
This sequence comes from Crenuchus spilurus, assembly GCA_036984385.1. Classification (NCBI taxonomy): domain Eukaryota; kingdom Metazoa; phylum Chordata; class Actinopteri; order Characiformes; family Crenuchidae; genus Crenuchus; species Crenuchus spilurus. Next base: position 18,685 of record BRDA01067440.1, on the reverse strand, counting down.
ACACATCTGACTGGATTACAGCTGGGTGATTACTAATTGCAAGGTTTAATGGAGAAATTCATTTCATAGTTAGCCTAGCGCAATGCTAATGCCAGCTAACATGGCCATAGGATTTCTGCTAGCAATTAGCTAATAGTGTTTAATTAACTTTTTTAGCAACTAGATTAAATATGGATATTTCAAGTTTAATGGTTATTGAAGTAGCTGTTTAAATACTTAAGTTGAACATGAATTGAATAATTTAATGTCTGAGCATACGCCCTGTCTCTAATTATTTTGGAGATAGCCTATTAACTTGTTAGCATTTTGCCAATTGTCCCTGATTTCAGGGGACAGTTACCGTTTTTGGTGGCACTTGCTGGATGCTGTTCTCCCCAAAAACGACCCTACTGCTAGTTGTGAATTAAAAACACACTGGAAAGCCAAAAGAGAGACAGATATAGATGTGCTAGTTTAGGACTTGTATGGAAACCTAGTATCTCAAAATTATTTCTCAAAAATAATGAGTTAATATCTCAATATTAGAAGATAATATCTCAAAAATATTTATATATCTCTGAAAAAAAATTAGATCTTAAAATAATGAGAATATCTAAACAATGTAATTTATCATAAGTAAAATTAAAATAGCTAAAAAATACATTTATATATTATATCCATTTATAAGTTAATATACTTGTAACTTATTATAACTTAATATAAGTTAATTTGTCAAAATAGTGAGATATCTCAAAAATAATGCCAGTATCACACAATAATTGTTTAATAGGTCACTTAATATTGAACAAAAATACTTAACATGTTAAGTTGAGTTAATGAGCTCCCTTTTTTCAAATTGTTTTATTTTATTTTTATTCAAAATATACTTTCGTACATACATTCAAACAAACAGAACACATTACAGAGACAATTACAAATTGTCTAATAAAAAATCAACTAGTCATCAGTTTTCCCCTTTCCCCAAAGAAACGTGACGTAAAACCTTTTCCGTCTCCTAAAAAATAGAGGGGGGACACCACACTGCGGTAGACTGAACTGCAGTGCTGCCAGATCGGGCGGTTTACCGCCAAATATGGTGATTTTTGTTTACTTCTTATAAAATTAAGCAAGTTTTTATATGCACGAATAGTTACACTTTTTTTCATTGCTTGAAAGCTTATTGTAGTTTATTTTTGCATATATATCCTGTGTTACATCACTAAAAATGCATTGAAACTCCACAATACAGTTTGTAAACATACCCTTCAAAATGTATAATTACTGATCAATACATTTTAGGATATCAGCAGTTTATAATTTTACGTCACGTTTAACTGGTTTAGTATTGTTGAAATGATGAACATCAGTTGTTTTAGAGTGCACTTTTTGGCGGTTTTTTCATACATTTTGATGGATTTTGAATTACGTTTTGGCTGGATGGTTTGAAAATGACAAAAGAGTGTATTGAGTGTATACAGGCAATGAACAACATTTGATTTGGAATTAGACCGCATTATTATTATTTTATTATTATTATTATTATTATTATTATTATTATTATTATTATTATTATATACAAAGCGTTAGAAAAGTAGAAAATAGCAAATGAAAATCTGTTACAAAGTAAGATTAAAAGAAAATCTTTAAATATGAAGCTTCTTCAAAAACCTCAAAAAAGTGACTAGACACTTTAGATTTTGTGCTAGTTTCTGCTTCGGTTTCAGAATTACGGACCTGGCAACCCTGTGACTTGAACCCACTGTAGCAATCTGGCAACCCTGCTGAAGTGCAGTGCAGAGCAGAGTTAGACATGGGCTGAAACAACGAGCGGGACTTGGCCAGACGTCCTCGACTAGTTAAAACCACTTAAAAGTGAGTTGTTTTATTCACACAGTCACCGTTCGCACCTCAGTATATATGATGTATAGTTTAAGCGAGTTGTCAGAGTGAGTTAGGTGATGTTAGGTTGTACAGGGTGAGGGTGAGATTTATACGAAGTTCAGCAGCTTTAGCTACAACAACACTGACATGTTTGGGCTCGATACGTCTCTCTGTTCACGTTTCACGTGTAAACTGGTGTCTGTGGAGTTTTAGGAAACAACATCAAGTGATTATCTCGTGTACTTTGTGTTGTTTAGATAAAACCTGACACAGGTGTATCTGTGTGTTTGCTAGGTGTGCTAGCTAACGCTAGCTGTATGGATGGACAGATCGATACTGACATATCGATACTGACGGACTTGACGTTTGAAAATCGATAATCAGCTGTTTTTGTTGCCCTCTGGACACCTCAGAAACGTCTACTGGCTCCTCTGTGTTTCTCTGTTTATTTCTGATGTTCTTTGACATAAACCATTAACATTCATCAGTGTTTTTTTTTTTTTATATAATATTTAAATTTTGGCTTTAAAATAAATATTTTTGTACAGTCCTACACGATGGGTTCTGCGTTTTTCTGTAACGTTGTATCGCATAATGAGACTGACCAAGATTTCTATTGAATTAAATTACAACCACCTCCAAAATTTGCTGCATGTAATTGTGAAAATATTAGTATCAGGGTGTTGGTATACAAATTACTTTATATCTGATTGATTGGAATCGTTACTGGTGTCAGGGTACTAGTAGAGGAATTACTCAGTATCACATCAATCAATATCGCTATTGGTATCAAGATATCAATATAATAATTAGAGTATCAGTTTGATTGGTATTGGTATCAGGATATTAGTGTGGGAAAAACTTTGTATCAGATCTATCAGTATTGCTATTGGTATCAGGGTATTAGTATAATAATCACTCAGTATCAGATTGATCGGTATAGGTATCTGTGTACTATTGATCTGTATTGGTACTAGTAAAGGAAATACTCAGCATCAGATCAATCAATCGCTATTGGTATCAGCATATTAGTATAGGAATTACTTGCTACCAGATTGATCAATATCAGTATTGGTATCAGGATATTAGTATAGGAATTACACATGCATCGGATTGATCGGTATCTGTATCAGAGTGTATAAGTATAGGAATTACTCAATAGGGATTACAGTGGAAGCTCGGTTATCGTTTGCCCTGGGTATCGTACAGTTTGGTTTTAGTTAACTTTTTTAGTGGTAATTTTGTTCCAGTTATTGTTCATCCACCTGGTTTTCTTTGGTGTGGCCACATGACTTAATGCTAATTTTGTGAAAACAGAGCATCCATCCACGCGTTCGTGACTCACCTACGTGTTCATCGTTCATTCTGGAAAAAACAAAACCCGAACGGTTTGAGAAGCACTCAAGTAATAACACTCAAAACAAACGAAAACACGTCATACTAAAGCGACTGCGCACCCTTAGAAGGTGTGTACAAAAGAAAGGCTGAGCCACACCAGCACACTCTAAAACTGAGCGTAAGCCCGTAAGAGTGATGCTAAATGCTCATTTATCCATTTTGTTGGTCTTTTGTATTTATTTCTCATTGTTTTCTGTATTACTCTGTATCTGTATCAGGATGCTAGTAGCGGAATTACTCGGTATCGGATCAAAATGAAAATCTGTGTTATTATCGCCCATAGCCAGATATACAGCCTTCACTTTTACTTGTAATCTAGTGTACATGGAATGGTTCACCCAGAATTCAGTTTTCCATTTAACCCCATATGTAATAGGTGAGCCTAGGCATGTTTTGCTTCTTTAGTTTAGAACTGGACACTAGACAAATACACTACAACTCAGTAGTCACCTAAATAGCCCAGTCATTTCTGTCACAATACATCAGCAAGAACGTCTCTCAAACCATGTCCAAGGGGACATTCTTAAAAGCTTAATGTTGCCTAATGTACTAAATAATGACCTAGGAACAGCAAACTTCTCTCGCTAATTACTGCTATTAAGTACTGTCTGCTAAAATGATCAATCTGTGATCCAAAAGAAAAGTGACAAATTTTATGCTAAGCTTTTAAATTCCCAATTAAACCGATTCTAAGGATTTTCTAAAAAAAATGTACCATGCCTTAATGTATAAAAAAGTTTCAGCTGTACAGAGTATGTATGAGTGGAAACAAGTGAGAAATTTGTCATTGCTTGTCATTGCTTTAGCACATTAAGCCATGTTGAGCTTTTTCTTTATAATGGGATTAAATGGGAATATAAGCTTAACTTAAATTTTTGTTTTTGTTCATTATTTCAGCAGTACAGAAGCTGTTGTCTTAAAACTTCCCCATCCAAGGTCTCACAGACTTCACCAGTACACACACAGCGTTTGGCTCTTTAAGTTTTTGTTATTTTTATAGTTCACAGTAAATCATACTGTGTTCTAAAACACACCTTAAGCCTAGTTAAGTCTACCTACAACCAATGAGATCACGTAGAGAGAGAGCCACGTAACCATTGACACAGTCTTTCTGTTATTGTTATTGTGGCTGCACTGCAGAAATAATGTGATTGATTATATCTATGATCAGTGTAATGGACAAATGAAATAAAGCTGGTGACAGTATGTGTGTAATATAACTGCATATAACTCATATCCTGTGTGCCTCCTGTACTGTTCTGTTCTCGTGACAAATCATGGTTTTAGAGAGCAGCCACATAGTCTGTGATTTCCCAAGATGAAAAATCGTGTATTTCGTGACCACGTGTTGCAGACCAGTCATGTAGTGTGAAAGCCACAATGACTGAAAGACTCACAATTATAGCTCAAACAGTCATGTAGTGTGAACCTGGCATTATTGTTTTGGTGATGTATTTTGACAAAAAGGTTTAGGCTATTTAGGTTTAGGCTTTGTTCTAGTGTTTGTTAGCCGTGTTAACCTCACAGCAAAATTGTACTCCTGACATGTCTTGGATGATTGACTACAACTGTGCTAAGTGGAAAATTGAGTAAACATGATTTATGGGTGAACCAGGCTTGGTTTGTGCTTTATAGTGGTGAGATTAATGTGATGTTAAAAAAAACACATAATTAACACAGCAAAGTTGCTGTAATTTAAAATACTCTATATTTCTCATCATTTTCTGCACAATGACAAATACTGAGACTTGGTTGTTTTTTTAATACATAAACTGATTTGGCCTTTAAGATAACACATTTTTTTTAGCCTCGTTCTGAGAAGTTTCATTTTTTTACAGAATTGTTCACTAAGAAATCATATTTACACAATGTTTTCCACATTCTTCAGACGTGGGCGACTGGCTGAGACATGTTTGGAGTCTGTATTTTGTTTTTTTTTTCTTTTGGAACTGGAGCTGTGAGGCTAACAAACACTAACTCAGTAGTCACTTACTAAGTGCAGTACTTTCTGTACAAATACATTACTCAGACTTCTCTCGACTTGGATAAATCATGGTAAAATCATAAGCAATGTCTCAAATAGTTTAAAATAGTAATATGCATAACAGCAAAGTTTTTGTTCCATTTTATAGCTCACCGAAAATAATCTAAACTAAAGTGAATTAGAAAATGTCCTAAACTAGTCTCTGACACCTTCATGAAAGTCTGAATGCACTTTGAGTATCTTTAGGTGATGCATTTTTACTGAAATGATAGGGCTAGTTAGTCTTGCATTGACAGACTCTTGGGAGAGTCTGGTACCTTTCGCAACTTAACATAGAATGGCCTGCTTTGGCAAGAAAAGAAAGTTTGTGTGACATGCCAAAAGACCAATTACACAGGTGCTATTTTGGCATGACATATAGAAGGATGTAATCTTGAAAATGGAGTCATGACCTAAACAGTCCCTCTGGAATCACTGATGTGTGTTGGCTTTGCCTGAGGTCTAAGGTATGAGGCTTTTCCTGTAGCCTGTAAGTAAACTAGCAGTGATAGGTAGGGTCCCTGTGTCTCTCTCATTACTTACAGTTTTAAACAAAACTCTTGAATTACTTTTAATGATGAGATACCATTGTTGTCACAAACCGTTTTTCATTCCCATGGATATCTTTTGCTCTGAAAGGCTTATTTTACTTCACTGTTCCCTAAAGGCTCATTGGTACTCCCTTTATGTACGAAAATGAATACGTCAGTTTCAAACAATGTAACCGTCACTACCCACATAAGCTCCCCAAACAAAAATTTAGTCACCTTGCATGTTTAAAGTGGTAGTAACTTCAGTCTAATGTAACAAACTTTGACTGTATAAGTAAAAGCATGTATTTCCCTCATGGTTACTCGGAAATCCCTTGTCACTTCATTTTATTCGGAAAGTCTCGTTTTCTAT
>BRDA01067434.1:0-11789 GCA_036984385.1 Crenuchus spilurus | reverse complement strand
ATATAAAATTAATTAATCTTTAAAATACTTTTTCACATCATGCAGCTCCGTAGCTGGTGGTCAACTTACTCACTGTCTCTGAGTCATCAACCATTCTTAGTTAACCTCTTGCCTGTTATTTGGCTATGCTACATAAATGTAATTACATAATGCCATACACTTGCATGTATATACCCCTTTTCATTTAAATTATTTGAGGCTGCACTTGAAACTTTTTCTGTTTGTTTCAACATCTTGAACAAAAATATATGTTTTTCACATAACTACACACAAAGGGAGAAATAATTAATATAGCATTACAGCAAGCCTTTCATTATCACTAACAGCTGCAACAACTTGTGTGGATTAAAAAACAGGGTCAGATACTGCAACTTGACTACATGATAAGTGAACGTATTTAAAAACATCCTGTTGTGCAGAATCCAGATTTCAGGCTTCCCATTGGAGTGAATATGATTGAGGAAGGGGGATGGAGTGAAAAATATGATCATTAGAGCCAAGAGCTATCAGCCTCTGCAAATGAGAACAATGAAGATATCAGTGTAAGATGATGACCTCTCCTTGAAACTGAAAGACACTTAAGCCCTTCTCAAATGGAGGCCTTCCATGCTGTTGAAGTAAAAAAACAACCTCCAACTCAAGCCCATAAAGTCTGATATTAACCTTCCTACATCCTCCATGGTTTAATGATTTCTCAATCATAGCCCATTGAAACAAGATGAAGAATTTCTTCCAAAAATACAGATTCATAGGTTTCTAAGCATTCATGTTTGTGTTTCTGAAGTTTTGAATTTGATGGATAGTTATTGCTGTATGTACAAATAAAAGACTATGGAACATGAATCAAATATACATCAACATCTTCAGTAATAACTCTAAAATTATAAAACTTAATACAACCCTTGTATTAATCCTCTCCTCATTTTATAGAAAAAGACATTAACTGAGTACTTTACACGTGTAAACTTTAATAAGTGGTACTAAAAAAGAGCAACACAACAACTGAACTGCAACTCAACACAGTATGTGCACAATCCAAAGTATTTTTGTGTGTGTGTGTGTGTGTGTTGATTGTGTTTGCACTGTATTAAAAACAAAAGCAAGAGCTACCTTAATTAGTGTCATAAAATACAGGTAAATTCTGATAAAGGGCAGCAACCATTAACCATGAGAACATTAGCAGAATGAAAAAGTAGAGATATGGTAATTTCTTTTTTCTTTTAATGTAGAAACAATTAAAATGCTATTAGGAAACACAAGACAAAACAAAACCAGTATAAGTACTGATATGGACAAAATCCCAAAGACCCCCAAGCATATTTGTAAAAGCAGCACAAAACTAAAAGCTATGCCTTCAAGTGTACAATAATGCTAATTTATTTTGGCCCATCTATGGGTTTTGTAATATTGTTACAGCAATTTAACAGTGATTATGTGAACGTTTTATGGCAGCCTGATATTTATAAATAAATTATTTGCATTCTGTCCAACTCCTAAAGTTATATTCAATGGCTAAGATACTTTGGCTCTATAGACCTAAGAATCACAAATATAAAAAATCCTGATCAGATCATTTTAAGATGTTAGCTCTTATTTCATTCCAAAACTTAAATAGTAAGACTATTGCAATTATACATGCAGTGATTAAATACAAGTGTGATAATTCAATTAAATAAAATGAACATAATATTAGATTTTTAGCTTCCAGAAACTGAAGGTCTAAGTTTCTATCTAAACACTCTAAAAAGTTCTCTATTCAATAAAACTGCCCTGAATTGATACTAAAATAACCCCACTGTGGCAAAGTTAATGAGAAAACGGCTTATTAACTGCAGAGAGAGGAAGCAGGGTCAACAGTGTTTGGCCTCTTGTGATGCAGCCCACACCTAAAGCACAGTAACTACATCTGGGATCTGATCTAGCTGCCTGAGTTTCTGCTATTCTTCTTAATTACATGCAGGGTCAGCACAATCTTAATGCAAAGCAACAATTACAAAAGGCACCACAGGGGCTGCCATGTGATTGAAGCACCAATTTAAAATGAGCCTCGAGTGTGAGGAAGTAAAAGCTTATTTGGTATTAACAACAGTGTTATCATCCTTAATCATATGGCTGAGGAGAAGTACACTCCAGTTTCATCATCTGAAGATGTTTTATTGTGCCTCTTTGATATTTCACAATTCTTCAGGGTGTTTAGTTACAGACTACAGGATTTAACTTTACATGCGGCTGTGTCATACATGCAGATAAACGTCTGAGATGAAATGTGTAAGTAGATTTATCTTATCTAAATGTAGCTACAGTATAGATAAAGCGTCTGTCCTGCTTTGGAGGGATGGTTAATATTTGAACTACACACAGGAGGAGACAGCAGGAGTCTAGCTCTCAGAAAGCTGTTATTTGTTATATAATTTGTCATTTTTTGTGCCACAGAAGAAATTTGAAGATGAAAGCAGGAGAAATGTACTTACCATATTTAGCTTCTTCTGCATTTTTCTACACATTTTAACATAACTTGCAGTTTATTTGCTGAATTTACCATATTGTGGAAAATAAACAGGTGACAATGTACAAAAGATATATATTACACATATACTGTATTTTGCTGAATGTGTTAAAAACAGCAAAAACTCAAATTTGTTTAATAAAAAGTATATATTCTATAGGGGGCAGCCATGGCCTAGTGGTAAGGATCTGCTCTTGTGACCAGAAGGTCGCTGGTTCGATCCCCAGACAGGACATGACTGAAGTGCCCTTGAGCAAGGCACCTAACCCCCTAACTGCTCCCCGGGTGCCGGGGGATAAGGGCTGCCCACCGCTTCGGGCACAAATTCTCACAGCCTAGTGTGTTCACTAGTGTGTGTGTGTTTCACTGCACGAATGGGTTAAATGCGGAGGTCAAATTCTGTTGTGTGAAAAATCACATTGGCTAAATTGGTTCATCTTAATCTTAATATAATTTGATGAGAAGTGAATCTCAGTACTTGGAGATGATTAGGGTTTCTGTTTTTTTTTTTGTCCACTCTCTTTATGAGGATTGACCACAGGTTCTCAATGGGATTGAGATCTGAGGAGGTTCCTGGCCATTGACCCAAAATTTCAATGTTTTGTTCACCGAGCCACTTGGTTATCACTTTTGCTTTGTGACATGGTGCTTCATCATGCTGGAAAAAGCACTGTTCATCTCCAAATTGCTCCTTGATCATTGGGAGAAGTTGCTCTTGGTGGATGTTTTGATACCATTCCTTATTCACTGCTGTGTTCTTAGGCAATATTTTGAGCGATTCCACTCTCGTGGATGAGAAGCAACCCCACATATGAATGGCCTCAGGATGCTTTACTCTTGGCATGACACAGGACTCATGGTAGTGCTCACCTTTTCTTCTCTGGACAATCATTTTTCCAGATGTCCTAAATAGTCATCAGAGGAAATACATTTACTCCAGTCTTCTGCAGTCCAATCCCTATACTTCCTGCAGAATGTCACTCTGTCCTTGATGTTTTTCTTTGAGAGAAGTGACTTCTTTGCTGGCCTTCTTGACACCAAGCAATCCTCCAAAAGCCTTTGTCTCAATGTACATTCAGATGCACTCACACTTGCCCTCTGACATCCCTGAGCAAGCTCTACACTGGTAGACTACTCTTAAGGAGACACTTGCTTAACTTTCCTGACGCTTGCTTGACTTTCTCAGGTGGCCTAAAGCCTTCTTCACTGCAATTGAACCACTTTCTCAAGTTCTTTTTCATGGCAGAGAATGACTTTGCATTTAATTACAATTCATCTAATCACTCTTCATAATCTAGAGTTAATATAAATTGTCACCATTAAAAAAGGGAGCAAACTTTGTGCAACTTTGTACAACTTTGTGCAAGTTTAGCACACACTAAAATTAAGATTAAGACTTGTCCTGGACAGAGAGGCATTTCTTGACCTGACTTTTGCTGACTTAATGTGACACAGCTGATACCACATATAAAAAGTATTCAGTTTGTGTTTGATTTTCAGCCTTGCCACAATGAATCACTGCAGCATCACAACAATTCAATGAATTTACAGTGAGGCTGAGTTTAACAAGCAATTCAGAAATTCACGGTTAATTAATCAAAATATATGTACTCACGATAGTGTTCTCTCCATGCGACTGCCTGTGGAGCCAATGATTTCTCCAAGTGTGCAAAATGTCTGGCCCAGGAAATCCTAAAACAACACAGTCAAGTTAACTGATTTACATTTCTGGACATGGAAATGAAGGTCATTTTTCTTTCCTTTCAAAAAACATTTAGGGCAACATTTCATCATTTTCAGAGAAAGTCTTGTGAATCTTTCTGTATATACAGTAAAATCTGAAAATGCCAGCTGCCCTTTACAATGGATGATGACATTTAAAAAAAACTTTCATCTTGTTTAAGTTAGACGTCCTATAAAGATATCATTTAGAAAATATTAACTTTTACTATGACAGCCAAGATATATAGAGAAAATACATTCAGAGGAAAGTATCAAAATAGCATGTTTTAATATTATAAAGTAATAATTAAAGTAAAAGCCGTAATTTTTGTTTGTTGCACCCCAACCACCATCAACCACCCCACCCCTCACATTAAGCAAACCAAAAAGCAGCCCCTTCTGTTCACCAAAACCTTTAATTATTGTGATTAAACTAGGATGGTCCAGACAAATGTTCTGGAATTTTGTTCCCAGTCTGTTGATGTTTGTAGTTAGCTATACTATTCTTTACTGATTACAAACCCAATTTCTAGAAAAGTTGGTACACTTTCTAAAAATGGTGAAAGATGTACAGTAAGTTTTTGAACTGCCTGACAATTCTCTCATGAAGACTGAAGTGGTGAACCACGACCCATCATTGCTTCCTTAGACTAGGACTTGGGTGGATGCTCCTTTTAAACTTTTTATAAATCTTGATGACTTCTTCTGTTATCAGCTAAACTGCTAATAGTGAACCTTCCAGAACAGTGTTACTTATATTTTCAGTCATATTCTGTGTGACCCTCCTGCCACTGCTGCGTCTCTGGCCACACCCCCTGCCTGTTTATCACTGCTGTTGTAAGTTTTCTTTATTAATCTTTTATTAATCCTTTTCTTCCTCCTTCATTTGGTTAATGTCAGCTTATTATGTTGAGTTTCTGCTGTTCAGCAGTGTGTTTGGACTTTGGGGCTCTTTAGACAATGCCTCTGATCAAATCCCTGAGGTTGATTAAATCACCCACTGTCTACTTCCACATAGTCAGCCAAATGCCAGCTCAAAGTATTGTCCCTTCAAGAGTTGGCCATCCATGTGGGAGGGGTGCTGCATTTTCTATAAGACATGGTTGCTCCTCTGAGCAGGCAGACAGTGAAGCCAAGTCCAGAGGGCTGCAGGAATCGGGTCTAACAGAAACTTCATCGCATCATCAGAAGCTTCTTTTTCAATAAAGGAGAATCTTATACACTTCTCTGTCTCCTGACTATCTTTCTGGTGCTGGGAGAAACATCCCTTTAATTGGTCCCAAAACCTGGGAAAATGTTTGGCAGAAATATTTACATCACTGCCATGTGTGTCTATGTTGTCTTTTATGTCAGACTATGTAATGTCACACCTCCAATCTTGTCATGTCACGTTTCACGTGTGCCTTGTTAATCACAGCTCTTCTCCATTCTATGTCGTGATTGTGCATGCTTCATAAGCCCCTCCATGTCTCTTGTCAATCATTCTCCGTGTCCATGTCAGTGTCAAGTACTGTTCTAGCCACAGTCATAGCTTCGTTTGGTTTGTATCACTGCAACAGTATACGTTTTTGCTTTTGTGTAATAAAAGTCATGTTTTGGTATTCTGCTGCTTCTGACTCCTCATCAGCTTTAATGTTTAAAGTTTACCAACTAATCTAAAGTTTACCAACTTTAATGTGTGATACAGACATCAGTTTATAAAATGTGTTGATGTTTAACAAATAGTTTGTCATTGAAATATTTTCTTTGTCCTTTTGTTTGTTAAATAAATCTGTTTCATTGTATTTGTGTAAAGTGTCACAACTTTTGCTGAAATGGGGTTTGTATGTTATAAAGATATATTCTAATATTTCCTTAAACATTTTGTCTCTGTGTTAGTAAAGTATACTTCTATTTTATTTCTGTTTATAAATGATTCATCATAAGCCAATGTACTCTCAGTGATATTTGTATGTATATAGCCAGTTTTAAGTCTCTTTCAAACAGAAGTTTGGTCTTCTTGCCCCTGCATTGTTTAGACTAGAGGCTGCAGTACTGGAGCAGCTTCATGTGCCTGGAGGAGAATGCTAAATGCCAGATTTGATGGAGCATCATTTATGTGGCTGGGAGGGGGATTTTGATATTTGTAAAATAGCAAATAGCACCGAGGGGACTTCAACATGTGTCCCAGCAGCTCAGTTCGGCTCAGCAGAACACCTTTAACTGAATAAGTGATACAGATGTGCTTATTTTAACAACACATTTACAGTTAAAACTGCCAACCGGTTTAAGCTCTCCAATCCTGTTTATGTTTACTTTGCTGATCCTCATTTCAGCTGAGAGTTTTAATGAATTTTCCACTCAAGTAATTAAAACAGTTATTACCTCAAGCTAAGTTTGGAAATGGCAATTCTAAACATGCCATGATATTTCTGTCTGGAAGTATATTGGGAGCGTTTGCTATTTCATTAAACACACACACACACAGGCACACACACACACGCACACATGCACATGCGCACACACACACACACACACACACAGGAATACTCACTTTCTGCTCATCCACGTACAGAAGAAAGAAAGAAAGAAAGAAAGAAAGAGGGTAAATATCAGAGACAAAACAAATTTCATGAACAGATTAGTTGTCAAAAAACAGAATCAATATCGGGACAGATCAAGAGATGTATAAGGAATTTCTTTTTGTGCAGATGTCAAAAAATATATTTAAAGGATAAGTCACCATGGTACCTTAAAGGCCAGTATCCATACTTATGCCCCAGGTGTCACACATTTTGTTATATTTGTGTATTTAGTGTACAAAGCAAACATGAGGAGTAATCTAAAAATCACAAAATCGTCAACTTTTCCTATTTTTTTCCTGTTTGTGTTGGTGTAGCTATTCTATCACAGGTTTGAGAAGTTGGATCAATGGATATACAGTACCGGTCAAAGGTTTGGACACACCGTCTCATTCAGTGTTTTTTTCTTTCTTTCTGTAAATGAATACTGACGAACACATAAATAATCATGTAGTAAACTTAAAAGTGTTAAAATAACATATGTTTTAGATTCTTCAAAGTAGACACACAACTGATGTCTCAAACACATTAAGAGGCAAGAAATGCAAGTCATGAACTCTTGACAAGACACAGCTGTTAACTGAAAGCCATTCCAGGTGACTACCTCATAAAGCTGACTGAGAAAATGCCAAGAAAGCTGGCATCTAAGCAAGAGGTGCCTACTGTGAAGAATGTAAAAAATAAAACATTTTCTGGTTTGTTTACTTTTTTTGATAACTAAATACAGTAATTACAGATGTATGTCTTCATAGTTTAGATGGCTTTAGTATTAATCTACAATGCAGACAATTTTTAAATAATGAAAAAACAGTGAATGCACAGAAGGTGTGTCCAAACCTTTGACTGGTACTGTATGTTTAATATCAATGGATAATTATTGTGGTTGTTTTAGTTACTGTTCAAAGTTTCCAAAGCATGGATATAGCACTGTAGTTAAACTTTTATACTTTTAAAACTCATTTAACTTTCATAGGTGTTCTGTTACATATAATTAATAGACACCTGCCAGCCAATCAGAAAAGAGTATCACAGTTACAGTTATAGAAGGCAACTTAAAATATGTGCAGTAGATTTGCAGTTACATTTTAATGTCATTTAATACATAAATATTATTACAAATATAGAATAATTGATATAAAGTCCATATTTATGTGGGCAGTGAATGTAAATATTATATGAAGCACATTATAAATGCATTATTGAAAAAGAAAACAATTAAAAGTTTTATTTGTTCACCAGCAAATACATCAGTGTGCAGGCAACAGGACATAAAAACAAAAACAGGATCAAGGAGGCTTACGTGTTTGGAGATGTTTGAACTTCTTGTGTCCACATTGTACCTAAACAATAGATAAAGGTTCAAAATGAATTTACTCAAGACAAAAACATTCAAGCAATAACACTTATATCAGCTATGAAGACATGGAGGAGTGATATTCTCATAAAAACACTGCAAACTTTATTTTAAACAGGATTATAATTAGTCGCAAGAAAGGTCTCACAGAAGCGATTCAGGAGTAATTACAGAGAGAGAAGAAAATGATACCCATTAGGGTGTGTGTGAGTGTGTGTCTTGGGAAGTGAGAGTGAAATGAGGAGCAGAGGGTCCACAGATTGCACTCATTTCTTTTCTTTGAACATGCTCCATTTTCCTCCAGGCCACAGTCTCCCACAGGGAGCCCTTAGGAGCTGACATGAATGAGACTCTGCAATGATTTTTGTTCGTGTTTGACAAAAAGAATCCTCTGTCTCTTTCCCTCACTCTCTATTTCTCTTCTGCTCATTCACTATCTGTGCTCTCACATCTTCTTGAGCATTCTCTTCTACATCACTAATTTATCTCTGAGATTAAACAAACACATTCGCATGCACAGAGACTAGGCTTGCAGAGTATGTCAGTAGCAGAGATCTGCTGATAAATGAGAAAATATAATGCCTATTATTGCTAAGATATTTATTATCTAACAGCTGGTTATTTAATGTAAACACACACTCATGCATAACCAGGCTCTGATACTGATAAAAATGTTTTTCATAGGAAAGATAAATGAAAAAAAGATCTCATTAACATCTCAATCATTTCTCCCAGACAACAATGAGATCAGATGGAAACACAATTGAGACTTAAGTCTTGTTCTGCTCACAGGTTTCTGCTGAGACGATGACCTCATTAATCTCATGTGTCTCCACTTGAGGTTTAGTAGAACTCTCAACAAAGTCTCGAGTCATGCTAAGATTTCCCAAAATAATACCACTCATGTTTATTGAAGACAGGAATCTCAAAACAAACTCAACAATTTCTTGTCAGAGACCAAGAGCTATCTCATTTTTGATGCAGGAAAGAAATATAATTTTTATCTAGACCACAAGTGTCTCATGTAATATCTACATGAAGGTTCTTAACTTTAACTTTAACGTTAAAATGAGCTTTACCTTTAGCCCGTCTGAAGGACAAACTCTACTATTCAAATCATTTTGAAATGATAATGTGCTTTTGAATAGTAGAATGTCAAATGTAATACTTCTCCTCATTATTCAATTTCATTTAATTAACTTTTGTCTTTTTTGTCTTGTCTTTGTGTTAAGATGAAACAAGATGACTCCATAGCCTGCTCAGAGTTTATACTACAGCAACAGTAGCTAAAGGGGGCAGTGACTTCTGAATTTCAAATGGTACATAAGAAGGACAAGCTAACAGGAATGTGTTAGCATATTAAATATGTCTTGTACTCTTGATAGTTGTGACTGCTGTGAAACCAATAACTAAATTCTTCAAATCAAAATAGAAATCCAATTTCCTGAGGAAAAAATGAGACAGTATGTAATCATGCAATACATTTTCAGTGTATAATTATTTTCATTTTAAAAATTGATGCCACCACTGGGTCAAGTCACCTTTTCTATTAATTATATTTTTTTCTTTTGGGAACTAAATATACTATTTTTTGCAGTTTTACAAGTGTAATTTTTGTTCATTCTTTCTGTATACAAGACTTGAGCTGCTCAACAGTCTGTGGTCACCATTGGCTGATTCTTCTCTTCATGATGTGTCATACATTTCCAATAGGAGACAGATCTGAACAGCAGGCAGGTCAGTCAAGCTCAGCCACAGTAAATGTCTACAAAGGTACACTGTTGTAACATGTAAAGAAGGCGGCCTAGAATTGTCCTGCTGAAATAGACATGGAGTATCTGGGAACAGAGGGCTTAATGGTCACACACATTCAGGCTTCATGCACCAAAATTTCCCCTGACTCCATGAATTTCTTCATGATATTAAGAACTGTACATGGCAAAATAAATTACCTTGTATTTATTATCTTGTGATAAGAAACATTATATTTTAACTGTCTAACAATGACCTCACCAAGTGGTGAATCACAACCCACTCTTGCATGCAAAATTCAAATTCTTTGGTGAATGCTTCCTTTATACTAAGTCTTGATGACCTCATCTGTAACCAGTTTAATTACTAATTGTGGAACTTTCCAGAGCAGTGTGTTGCAGGCATGAATTTCTAAATTTGCTTATACAGTAAGTCCCATTTGCTTCTTTACTCAAACAATCATGAATAACTTTAATACTAATGGAATTTTGATTAAATATACCTCAATCTGTGTGAAAAAGACTGATGTTACAACATGTGCTGAAAATGTCCAGCATGCCATTCTTTTCTCCTAAGGATGAGGTGATGTGGTCTGCATGGAGACATGCTTTTTGTCAGCTTTCTTTTCTGTTGTGTCTTCAAAGTCAAGTTTGTTATCCAGTACGTTCACACCATGAACTCTCCTCCTGTACAGTGTAATGATACATTATGCACAGATCACTGCACAATCCTGTGTTAAATAACTAATGTCCCGTGCTGTGTCCATGAGGTTAACTGAGGGCTTTAATGTCTCACTGCAGGTGACTGATGGAGATGGTTAGACAGCGCCGGCCTCCACTCCGACAGTCACAAATATTAGTCATCAGAAATTAACACCCGTCTATGCACATTGTATTCATGCATGTCAGTCTTTTTAACTCCAAAAAATTTTATACAAATTTTGTATCTTTAATAGTATGAAAGTATGTCATTTGTTTAAAGAAGCCAATAGAACACCCTGTATTTAACAAATAGACTGCAATTGTTCAATGAAAACACTGAATAGCATATATTATGTATAGTATATGTGCTCTGTATATTGTATGTTTATTGTTTTGTAATTATGCAAGGTACTTTCTATTCTTCTTATATAATACTAGAAAGTGACACTAATGGCAAAACAAAAATAAATTCCTTTTGTGTATCAACAAACTCGGATCTGGTTTTGTGACTGGAAGGTTGCCAGTTAAATCATCGGGCAGGTCATGACTGAAAAGCCCTTGAGCAAGGTACCTTACTCCCAACTGCTGCCCAGCCTAATGTGTTCACTAGTGTGTGTGTTTCACTGTATGGATGAGTTAAATGCGGAGGTCAAATTCCATTGTGTGCAAGCACATTAACAAAAGTTTAATCTAATCTACTTGACAAATCTGATTCTGATTCAGAAAATCTTTTCTTTGAGCTTTTCTGTTAACTAAAGGTTCAATAACAAATTACATACTTCAGGTTTTATTGCATTTTTAGAAAGTGTCCCAACTTTTCTGAAAATGGGGTTTATAAATTAAAGGTCAACAGTCACTGAGGAACATTCAAAGCCTTTGATCAAAGCCATCCAAAGGTTGCGCCCATCTAAATATTTTGTCTGTTTTGCCTGTTTTATAATGCAAAAAATAAATAAATAAATAAAATTAAAATGTAGATTTTTGTTCTACAGTCATGGCCGAAAGTGTTGGCACCCCTGAATTTTTTCCAGAAAATGAAGTATTTCTCCAAGAAAATAATTGCAATTACACGTTTTGTTATACACATGTTTGTTTCCCTTGTGTGTATTGGAACAACACAAAAAACAGAGGAAAAAAGGCAAATTTGACATAATTTCACACAAAACTCCAAAAATGGGCAGGACAAAATTATT
>BRDA01067433.1:739-23485 GCA_036984385.1 Crenuchus spilurus | reverse complement strand
CAATAAAACACAAAACATTGCAGCCCTTTCGTTGTTTGTAAACGCTGTCTTCCTTCCGATCTTGCCCTGCTTCCACACAACATGGAGGCTCCATGCTGGCGCGTTCAAAAGTCACGTGTGTCCTATCCAGAAATATAGATCATTGACGGTAACAACTTACAGGTGAAAACTGACTGCTTGCCAAATTGCAGTGCAGAAGCTGCTTGAAGGAGTGACAACGCCGTCGGCCAATCACACGTTAGCAAGAAACGGCAGTGCCAATCGGTGAGCTTGTGTGTAGCCTAAAGGTGTCAGATTGAGCGCTTGGATTTCTGCTGGGTCCTAATGCTCGCACGTCTCCATTTAATATAGCGTAAAATCTCACTCTAGCGAACCGAACGGAATAGGGGGAGGCGAGACTAATTTGTGAATGAAACGCTTCTCCAGTAAAACAAAATCCTGGACGTTTGTGAAATTCCGCCCGGACATGTTTTTTAAGTCTCAAAAAGAGGACATGTCCGGGTAAAAGAGGACGTCTGGTCACCCTACAGAAGAGACCCACACATTGAGGCAGAAATGCCGTCAGTCTGAAAGGCTATGGAAGGCCACTGGACTGGAAGAGTGCATAATTTTTACCTTAAAAACCTCAGACTATCTTTTTTTGTAATTTGATCTCTTCGTCAAAGAGAAATGAAATCCCGGGATTGTTTTGTTTCTCAACCTACTGTAACATGGGACTGTCCTTGTGCGATATTATCGTGTGATATACACGCATGTATGCAGCTCTCTGTCTCCTACTTCTCAAGGTCCTGTATGTTAGTTTAATTCTCTGTTCTGATTATGACCTTTAGCGTGTGTATCTCTCTTTAGCCTGTGTGGCATTAGCCAGTTAGCCTGTCTGGCATTATCCAGTTAGTAGGGTTGCCACCCGTCCTGTAAAAAAAAAACACAGATTGGGTTGGGGGGGTTGAGTTTTAAGACCAAGCACACAATAAACGTCCTCCTCCCCCACACCGGCCCATGGGTGTTCTTTATTTCAATATATGAAAGGTGGCAACCCTACCAGTTAGCCTGTTTGCCATTAGCCAGTTAGCCCGAGTGGCTTTCCTCAATTATATCTTTGTTTATCTTGTTTCTTTTTGTTATATCTTTATTAAACTTTAATTTTTTATTGTTTATTAAACTTTAAATGTTTCACCTGCACGCATCTTTACCTCTTTGTCAAGCGGTACACTTATGGACATTTAATCCAATCTGAATATTGATGATGAACCTTCTCAAAGTGACAGAATCTTCCAGGTTTAGAGATTTGAGAGTGTGGAGGGGGGAATGTAGAGGGGAATGAACTTCACTAACGAAGTCATTCGTCTAAATATTTGCTGAGCTGTTGGTTGCTATCCGAGTTGGTGGTGTTGTCCCAGGTCTGGTTTGATATGTGAAGAAGTCTGGCCATGCTGTGAAAGTTATATTATAAAAATTAAACACATTATAAAATAGGCATCCCCCCCTGTTCCCCCATACACTCCATTCCTAGGTGTGACCTGTGAACTGAGTACCTCCACTCCTCAGCCCTCTGTACCTCTCCATTCATACTCCAGCTTGGGAAAAGCTGCAGGGATAAGAGGGATATGATGTGGAGGAGAGGAAGAAAAGAAGAGGCATGTGTCGTTGCCAAGAGTCACACTTTTAATTTCTTCCCCTGTCTCAGTTCCCTGGGTGGGTAAGGGTGGAGGGAGAGGAGATGTACCACTCTCTTACTTTCTTTTCTCAACTAACTCTCTCTCTCTCTCTCTCTCTCTCTCTCCTGCTTTCTCTCTCAACCCCCTAGCGCTAAGCGCAAGCCCCTGAGCCATGCATTTGAACTTTAGTGGGAAAATGCAGTTTACTTGTGGGGACCTGTAAAGTAGTTTGCTGGCTATCTTCTGTAAGCTTTCTGTGTTCAGGCTTGCCATCTGCAGCTGTGAGAAGCTCACATTAGATGATTCAATATACAGATTTAAAAAACAAAACAAAATCAGTTGCCAGGGTGAAAATGGCTAGAAAAATGAATGAAAATAATAATAATTGCTTTTACTGTATGTGTAAACTGCAAGCTTACTGCAGTAATTATTTTAATTTTTACGACTCAGAAACTATTAAATAACTTCTACACAGCTGCTTTATGTACACTCACTACCCAATTACCCTGTATCTCCACTCATTGTCCATTTGAGCTCCACTGATCACAGACTGTAATCCCTCTGTTTCTCTGTATACTTTATTAGTCTTTTTTCATTCTGTTCATCAATGGCAAGAACCCTCAGAGGACCACCACAGAGCAGGTACACAGTAAATATGTCAGTGTTAAATCAACACTATTAGAGTTAAATTAACACTGAGGGTGTCAAAATGTAACACTCCCAGTGCTAATTTAACTCTAATAGTGTTGATTTAACAGTGGCAGATTTACTGTGTATTTTTTGGATGGTGAATTATTCTCAGTACTTAGAGCACTTAGAGTTAAAAGGTTAATATTGTTTCTCTTGAACCATGTTGTTAGAGATGCCATGTACACACTACATGACTATCAGACTGTTATACTGTTCACGCAATACAATTTGTCATCAGGAATCTTTCAGTGGTTGCACACTACATGACTGATCAGCAACATGGGATCATGATTTTTCAATGGGAGGAGCCCACAATGACTCTGCCTGTTCTACAAAAACATGTTTTGTTACAAAAACACACAATTCAATGCCATGTGTGAGTCTTCAAAAGTAGATGCCTGTAAATGAGCAATACAAGTTGATTGTGCAGCAAACACATACAAAAGAATAAGAAAAGGATGCTTGTCTTTCCAAGCATGAGGAAACTATCTTGTAGCCAAGCTTGATGATGTTGTGTAGCTCAACATGGAAAAGCTTGCGTATTATCTCAAGTACCCAAGCTGAGGATTTGTTATTGAAGATCCAGTATATATACATTAAAAGTTCATTGACATAAAAAATCCAGGTTATTATGATGTTGTTAAGTTTGCATATGAGAACTACTGTGTGACCTATTTCCAGGAGCAAAACATGAGCAGTAAAGTAAGAGAGAGAGAGAGAGAAAGAGAGAGAGAGAGAGAGAGACGATCATACAAGGCTCTCGCAGTTGCCACAAGTAGTGAAGTTTGTTTGATGTGCGGCGTATCAAAGGATTACCAATTTAGAACTGTTTGAACTCTCTCGTGTCTTCTGTTCTCTTCCATTGTGCTTTGTGAACAAACAAACCGTGAATTTCTGAGGGCGCGTATGGAGAAGAGCATGTTCTTCACAGACGCTAAAGCAGCGGGCCTTATGTGATGTTTCATAGCACATCTTCCAGAAACGTTTCATCTTCCTTTTTCTGACCGAGCCTTCGTCTTTTTTTATTAGCTTCTATATCAGGCTTTGTAGCGAGGCCTTAAGAGAAGAAGACGAAGAAGAAGAAGAAGAAGAAGGAGGAGAAGAAGAAGAAGAAGAAGGAGAAGAAGAAGAAGAAGAAGAAGAATGATAGCAGCAGACAAAAGAATCCAAAAGACCAGGCTAGCCTCATGCCTTGAAGATGTTAAAATTAGCGTCTCGGGAGGAGTAAAAGGGAAAAAAAATCAAAGGGCCTAACATTAAAAAACCCAAAAAAAGGCTTGAAATGTCGACACTGCAGTGTTAAAAAAAAGGCGGGAGATAAGAGATAGCGGCAGCCGACTTTGGTGTCACTTCAAAGCGCTGGCTTTGAGAAACTGGGTTAGCGCCGAGCTGATACGTGTGTGTTTCTCTGACCCTTTCGAAGCCTGTTTT
The DNA here is from genome assembly GCA_036984385.1 of Crenuchus spilurus. Classification (NCBI taxonomy): domain Eukaryota; kingdom Metazoa; phylum Chordata; class Actinopteri; order Characiformes; family Crenuchidae; genus Crenuchus; species Crenuchus spilurus. The sequence continues at coordinate 19,706 of BRDA01067433.1, read as the reverse complement.
TAGCGCTTTTAGCTGGCGAGTCTCAGAATGAACAGCTCCGGGGTGCTAGTTTTGGAGGAAGTCGAAGGTCAAAGTCTAGGGTCGATGCTGGCACATGCTATGGAGGTCATTTTTTTTTTCCTCGCTTGATTCTGACGTTGCGTTTCTCAGGCTTGTTATGACCAAACGCTGGCCTGCTTTGAAGTGAACAGTAGCAGCAGGAGCTGCTGGAGCTTCTTCTCTTCATCTCGGCCTGTCAGAGGCATGCTGCGTGCCAGGACTGGCTTTAACTCATTAAAACCAAACACACACAGCACACACACTGATCCAACATAGAGAGAGAGGGAGCACAGAGGAACAGAGCTGTCATCTTGTCCTTAAAATGGTGAGGATTTAATTGGTTTGCTTACCTGGGCCATACCGGACTATACGTCTGCATGCTGGACACTGTTTTTGTGGACAGTTGCAGGCAAAACTTTCAGTCCCAAACATGCTGTTGTTTTATTCTTTTTAATTACTTTTAATCTTTTGTTAAGACAGAGTTATAACTGACCATGTTTACATTCACACCAGTGCTTTGATAGATGACTAAAGCCCTGTTCAGACTGGACTAAATGGATGCTGTGGGGTCCTTTTTTCTCCTGTGATTTTGTTCCCATCCAGAACTTTGTCCTTGTCAATGATTTTCTACCTCTGTACCATCTAACTCAGTGCTCATCTAATCATTTTCATCATCTGATGCAAATATCTATGATATTACAGGTAGATCTCATTGTTGGAAATTATGCTGCTAGCCATACTTAGGCTATGTTCACCTTACAGGCCTCATTAATCAATTCAATTTTTTAAATGTTCAATTCAGATCTTGACGGTTCACATTCATAAATGTGACCTGTATCTGTCTGTAATGTGAATTAATCAGTCTCTTATACGACACACATGCACATATTTATATGTTTATGCACATTGGCTCAGTCACAAACAACAAAAAACATCATATTTGTATAGGGTTGCCAGGTTTGCGAAATGCAGTTGCCAGCAAAACTTCAGAGGTGGCAGGATGCAGAAGTTTTTGGGCTAAATAGAACATGAATGACAAAGTAAGATTAAATTAATATTTACTTTTTAAAGCTTCTTCAAATGTCTGTGATTAGATGCTCTAGATTTTGGGCTAGTGTTATTTTCTGTAGTGTGTCTGTATATAATTGGCTGAGTTATTTTGGGGATCTGGCTACCCTGTATTTGTGATAGTAATTTTATTAAAGCTAGTAAATTAGGTGTGTTAGTAGCTGATGGTGTTATGTTCAGGAGGACAGTAAACAGCTGGTGGACTGAACATGATCAGGTGGAGAAGGTGAATAAAAAAACAGCCGGTTGCTGTTTTAGCAGCTCTGTGTGTAAACAGGAGAGAAGTCAAAACCAGTTTAGCACTAAACACATGTGTACAGACAAAAAGACATCAAATCTGATCTGACTGCACACAGTTAAGTCATATGCTCACAAATCATATACTGTATCTGATCTAGAACCACATATGAAAGTGACTCAGATTTGACTTGTCATGTTCACACAGCCCTGAAAAGATCAGATCTGAGTCACATTAAGGCAAAAAAATATGATTTGAGTCACTTCAGCCTGGTAATGTGAACGCAGCCAAAGACTCCTAGAGCACAGATCCACTAAAGATCTTCACCAATTACCAAACAAATACATTTAAGCTTTTGAAGAGTCACTCAATCATCTCAATCATCTCAATCATGGGGCAGCCATGGTCTAGTGGTAAGGATATGGTCTTTTGACCAGATTCAATCCCCAGACAGGACATGACTGAAGTGCCCTTGAGCAAGGCACCTAACCCCTAACTGCTCCCTGGGTGCCGGTGGATAAGGGCTGCCCACCGCTCCGGGCACAAATTCTCACAGCCTAGCGTGTTCACTAGTGTGTGTGTGTGTGTGTGTGTTTCACTGCACGAATGGGTTAAATGCGGAGGTCAAATTCCGGCTAAATTGGTTGATCTTAATCTTCTTGGTCTGGATAAAAAATGTTTCACTCCATACTCTATGGAGAACATTATCTGGAAAAGAAACTAAAACTGATGAAAAAGTGAAATCCTGCAGGCTTATTAGGTACAAGTGAGTACTAACTAGTTGACTGATTTCCTTAAAAATGCTGTTAAACTAATCAGCTATAAATAATTGCTTGTATTCAAACAGATACTATAATGCAGTAGACAGTATAAAACACTAGAGAGACACCAATGGAGGGAAACAAATTGGTCTTCTTGGTCAAATAATGTGATTCTGATTCTGACAAGTCTAAAGGACACTTGAAAGAAAAAATCAATAATTAGTGTTTAAATGAAATAAATAATAATACGTGTGGTCACGTGACACAGATGTCCGAGTCTGTAGAGAGTACAGCCCAATGGAAACTCATACTGTAGCTATTTTAATGCCATTCAAATGTATGAGTTCACCACTGAAGAGACATATACAGTGTCTCATTACAAATATGTCATAAGTAGATGTATATGTAAGAGGCACATGGCACAGCTGGGATTGAAACTTCCATGAGCCATTGTATTGATTCACTTTAGGTGTGCTGACAGGATTTTTTTGTTAATATAGTCCTCTACAATCATTCGCTTAGATATTATTGCCACTAGTTATCGTCAGCTGATTGGAGCATATCTGATGCAATCTTTGCCTTTTCACTGTTCTTAACTACAGATTGCAAGAACATTGCACTCTGGTTAGTAAATGTGTCAATCACGACTACTGCAGCATTACACAATGTTATCCATTCTGTGTCAATCACAGATAACAGCTCTGAATGACACTCCACAGTCTTTGGTTGGAGACTGGTCTTCTGTAATGTCTCACTTGACCAAAGTAAAGAAGAGAGAGTTTCCTCTCAGTGGTTTTTCCTCACAGTCTGAAGGAGATTTTACCTTTTGAGTTTTATCTCTTCTCACTGCTTCTTCATCATGTTCTTGGGGATTTTTTGAGTTTTAGGTTCTGATCGCGACTTCTGCTGACCATATGGATGCTGTTTCTCCAGAACATCCTGTCTTCTTTTACCTTGACAATAAAACTTCTACATCTTGAAGCTTTTTTTCACGATTGCCTGGAAGATTTTCTTAAACTACAAACCCAGTGACAGTAAACTCCAAAAGGAGATCTCAGTCATTTCTCCTAAACAATGAGGCCAGATGAGAACACAAATGAGACTTTAGTTTAAGTTTCAGATTCATGTTGTTTAAGTTTAAGTTTGTAGTTTAAGTCTCATTCATGATTCTTCTGATTGTATCCATCCATGTTGTTGCTGGTCCTCTTCGTACATTACCTTCAGCATCACTGTGAACTAATTCTTCTCATAATGTGTCAAAAAATAAACAAGCTTCCGTTTGGTGATCTGCACTTCTAATGAAAGCTGAGCTTTGATTCATCTGTCCAGAATTCTCCCAAAAGTCTCCAACAACAAGTTCAAAGGCATCAGTATTCTTCCTGTCCTGCTTTTGTATTGTCCAGCTTTGACATCCATAAAGAACTACAGAGGTTCTTTCACAAGACAGTGGAACAACTGTAGTCTGTAGAGACAAATGGTGACATTGGAAGATCTTCTCCAGTTCCTTCATCCTGTTCTGCAGAGTGACAGTCTGTCCATTTTAGTGAATGAAGTAGGCTAAAGCTCTCCACCACTTCCACATGTTCTCCAATAGTGTTAAAGTTAGTGTTCTTTCCTGTTGAAAGTTAGCAACCATGATAACAAATCCAGAAACACGTTTCTGGAAAGATTCTTTGTGAAGGTATCTGCTAGAAAACGTACTAGACACCTTAGGTTTTATAGGTATGTAAGGAGCAACATCCATTTGTCCATCTGTTCATTCTATAATGTAAGGAAGTGGAGCTCAGATTGTGAAGGCCTGAGTCCAGCCCAGTTTGGTGATTATGTGGCTCAAACACATCTACAAAACCAGCTCAGATGAGATGAATTTGATTAGAAAACTGGACAAACTGTTGTACTGAGGCTCTCCGGAACCCTCTTCCATTTCAAGTCATTAAGTTATGTCTCCTATCCCAGCTAACAATTTTAGTAAGGTTAGTAGAACATTTTCTGTATGTAATTTGTGTAGGTTTTCTTGATCTAGGTTTCTAGAATGTTTTATTTAACATTTGTTAACATTCCAGTAATGTTGCTGCAACATAATGATGCCCTCACTTTTTGCTTATCAAAACATTTTTTTGAATGTTCTATTAACATTTTTGTAATGTTTGTTCACGCTTCAACATTAAAAGAATGTTTTCTCAGCATTACGACTTATGGTTCCTAGAACGTTCGACCAAGTTTTAAGGATGTCTTGAGAGTGTTTTAACCTAACTTTTATAACATATAAATGTTTTTAAACATTCTTACAATGTTTCTGCAACATTATAAAAACCTTATTTGTAGGTTAACAAAACGTTTTTTTAATGTTCTGAGAACGTTTTACATGAGATTTATGTATGTTCCTACAGCAACTTTGACATTTATACATTACTAAAACTTCCTAAAAGATGTCTGCTGTTAAAGAAAACTAGTGTAGCCTATTATATGTCCAGTAACCTAGAACTCCATGGAGAAACATTCCATAAATCATGACAGTAATGAACCTTTTCCTCAAATAAAGTCTTTATTTTTACAACCTGAGCCATTACAAACATGTGTCATTGCTGTCCGTGGAAAATAGGGTGGGGGGTGCATTATTGGCCAAAAGTTTATACCTTTACATCATACAGTTACAATAAATGCAAAAACAAATTTGAATGTTCTCATAACTCTGTTCTCTGTTAGCTGGTAAAGCACTTCCAGAGAGTTTCAGCCGAAGACGAGGAGTGGAGGTCTGTTTGCGCATGTGTGAGTTATGTGCTGCTCGGCCCGGATGACACGACTCAAAAGTATTTACTTAAGACTTTAATTTTCCACTTTCTGCGACTTCAAAGCGCTCACAAATCGGGCGTCCGCCTTCCTCCGAGCACTGTCTCCCAGATTTCATTCTTTCATTTCAGCCACGGCTCTTAAGTAAATACACACAATCACCCCTTCTGTCCCGACTGATTCGTTTCCTTACCGTTTATATTTACTTTAAACGAACGTAAGGGCTCTTATGCTAATCTGCTGGAATCAAAGGCGACGGCCCGTGTTTAATGCTTGCTTACCAGTTATTCTTTAACGACTATTAGCCTCCCAGTCTCAGCAAATGAGCCGCTGACCCTGGGCCTTCACCAGCTCCGTTTCACCAGCATCGAGAAAGCTTTGGCTTTGATCCGCTGCTTTTCTTCGCATCTGCTGCTTGTGTATTCCGACATCAATGGAAAAAATTTGCGAGCGCTAACACATGCTTTTAATATCAGAGACAAAATCAAATGAAGAGGGGAGAAGGAGGATGGCGATGGGAGCCTGTTTTTAAGTCTTGGAATGAGAATATGTTTGTATGCACAGATGCAGTTTCTGAGCAGGCCTATAAGAGCTTGCTTAGGGCCCCCAAACCACAAGAGATAAAGTATATCACAGCATTCTTATTTTTTGGCTGTTGGCTGAGAAATGTTGAATGAATGTGTCTTTGATAACTTTGCTTCCAGAATGGATTTTATTTTATATACAATTTATATACAAAGACGATTTTGTTTGGTCAAAGGGTTGATAGTCTGCTTTTATCACTTTTCACATTGCTGCTGGTTTCATGACTGCACGTTTTTAAATGAAACCTCGAACAACAGCAGAAGTTTTTGGTGTTTTTACTAATTCCAATAAAGAAAATGTTTAAAGAACTGTGACATTGCCACGCCGAAACCATTGGGTGAGGAGACATGGCATCACTGGTCAGTTTTGCCCAAACGTAAGGCTGTGTATTCTTATGAAAATAAAAACTGAGGAGTGTTTGAAATGCAGACAAATGCAGATGAAAAGTAAAATAGTGAGTTTACTAAGTCAGAGTACTAAGGTCATACACCAAGAAGCTGAGATACAAAGAGATCAAAAACACAATAATTAAGATCAATGTCAAAATACGTAAAACAGGTCATACACTGGAATTACTAGAACTAGAAAACACTTGGTGAGGCACTGAGAAACTTAGTGGCAATACTTTACGTTGTGTTACTGCTTGCTGGTAGTTTTTATAGAATCTCTAAACAAGTGTCAGGTGTGTTGTTCACTGTGCTGATTGGTTGGCTGAAACGGTTATAGTTCAGGTGGCTGCTGGGAAGTGGGAGTCCAGAGACGAGTCCACAAGCCTGACAAAAACACGTAGACAAACGGAAAAGAAACGGTACGTAAAATTACTCCTAACACTGAAACACTGATGAGTAGAATTGTTGCTCAACCGCAAGCTTAGAGTAGATACTGTCTTCTACTGTCCACCAGTGAAAGGCGTGTTGATGCTACCCTGAGCATCCTCGCTGACATACTCATGCATAAATCATCTCCTCTACAGGTCTTTCTGCCTATAACTACAGCATCTACTTACAGGCTTCAGCGGTGATGATGATGAAGTCATGAACTCTGTTATTCCTCGTGCTCTTGTGATTGTTTGTAAATGTTCTGTTTATGCTGTTGACTGATGTGTGTTACACATTTCAGGTCTCCATGTTTAAAAATGATGCTTTTTGTGCTGGTGTGTCCTGCCTTGTCCATTTTAATAAATGATACTGATACTGAACCTACTATCTAGAACACCCTACTCTACCATTTCAGGTATATGATTAGCCCCACCCTGGACTACACCAGTATCACTGTGGAGTGATATAAAGGTAAACTGAAGATTTAATCATTACTGCAGTTCCTCAGTACATTACAGTACATTAAGTTACTCTCTACACAGTTACATTTATATTCATACAGCTGTTTCAAAATATCATTACTAACACTTCTTCTGTCTTTACAGGTATGTTTAGTTGTACCTGCTCTTGTACTGAGCGAGGATGCTCTGATCAGCATAAGAGTGAGCTGGATACTTTTAGATTCTTTGAACTGACAGAGGCTAAACACTAAACTGGAAATTATAACAGGTATTATGTTCTTACACACACACACACACTCACACACATAGTCTCATGGTGATTGGCATCACAATGTCCACATCACAAGAACCATACACAGTCTGTAATGAGGCCGCTCCAGTTTTGCCGATCGCTGCTTGGGGCTGTCTCCTGGCTTTCTATTGGCTAAACCCTGTAATCAGCTGTTTAAGGCTGGCAGCTGTGCCCACTGGTCATTAAGCTGATTGCTCACTTATTATTGGCTGTATGCCTTTTTGAGTGAATTCCTGTTCAGAACTGTTCAACACTAGTCATCAGATGTGTTATCACAGTTCTCTCAGTACTCAATGGGTAAACCAGCAGTAAAGTAAAGTATGGGTAAAGTATAGCAGTAAGTTCACCTTGCCCTGTTCACATAAACCTCCTCTTTCTAGTCCCTGACATCTTTCCACTGGGGCATTCTGTGTTTCTATTTTGAGAGGGTGTATGCCTGTGTCAGTTTTCTCTTTAGAAATGTCAAGTTTATTTCTAATAGTTTCTCTCCAGTCACCTCCCTTATTTAAACCAATGAGCCAGTGTGGTCGTGGCTCCTCTGGTGCAGTATTCTCAAGTTAATCTGTAGTGGATTTGTTTCAGGGTTGCCATTACTCCACAACTCATCCGGCATTTATTTAGGTTAAATCTTTATTTCTCTTATTGTTTAATTTTGCTGCTCTGATTATCTGTACTTGATGATCAACCCGATCGTGTTCCGGTCCAGGTCGCTAAAACTACCAGGCAGCTATCCATTGCTGTCCACGCTGCAAGCTCCTTCAGTCCTGGATCTGGCTGTCTTGTCACAGCCATGCATCTGTTTCTCAGGCCCAGACGTAACAGTGTTCACTTAATAATCTCATTGCTCCTGTGTTCATTTCAGAGGTTAACTGGTAAACTGTGGTGTGTTGATTTATCTGTATCACTCACTGAAGTTGTCGTTCACCTCTGGCATCAATGGCCCGTGGGACACCGCTGTTGTGAGGCACTCAATGTATAAGAAATCCATTCTCAGTACACCATCACTACATTGCACAAAGTTAGTGGTTTCTGAGATGCTACTACCACCATGCTTAACCTCGTACTGTATTATCACGTCCTTTTGGACATCGGTTACCAGACATCCTTTGTCTATGATAGTTTTACACTCTGCTACAACTGACTAATGTTATCACATATTTATATATCAAACCCTGCCACGTGGCATCTGTGATATCCAGGACCAAGTTCATTCTAAACCGGGATGGTTATAATGTTCTGATATGACTGTATATAGAACAGATTACCCATGCAAAGAACCATTGAATGATTCAGATGATTAACCCTCTGGAGTCTGAGGGTATGTCACACACTCTAATGTTGTCTGACATGCCCTGACGTTTTACAAATTACACCCATCTAAAATTATTCTTATTATTTCGTATTATTCTTATTCTTATTATTACTGCGTCAGAACAGTAAGAGTGTCATAAATCTATATTTTGATTAAATTTGCTCTAAACTTAGACTTTCCAAAAACCTATTTTCAGATGTTCTGATATATTGTGAAAAAACACACTGTAAACATTTCTAGCCAACACTTTGGACTTCTGAACTGAATAAACAGAGGTGTTTTACCTCGGTTACACACTGATCATTACAGTTTTTAGAAATTGTATGTGGTTTTATTTCTAAAGCTTAACAAATGTGGGGTGTCACTGTGTTTTACTGAGTCACTCATTCCTACATTGTGCGGGCAGCATGGTGGCTTAGTGGTTAGCATGTTAGCCTCTTAGCGCTGAGGTCTTGGGTTTGAGTCCCTATCTGAGCGGAGTTTCCATGTTCTCCCTGTGTCTGCGTGGGTTTCCTCCAGGGACTCTGATTTCCTCCCACAGTCCAAAAACATGGAGATCAGGTGAATTAGATACTCTAAAAAAAATTACCCTGGAGTGTGTATGAATGTGTATATATGCAACACAGTTTCACACGAAAACATCGCAGGGGTGACTTTCTCAAGTACCGCGCCCGATCGTCTACCCAGTGACGTTTTCTGCTCGTTCAGAAACCCCCAGATTTTGCGTCATCACCCGAATGCAGCCGAATGTCTGCCATATTGCTTTACTGTTTGTGTTTTCAGATTTATATTTTTTAAATAACCCTTATAAGGGTTAAAGCAGGTGTGATAATGGATGGATGGATGGATTTTTCATTAACAGGGTGTTACTTAAGATGCAGAGATAAACAGGGATCACTGCAGACACCTGTGCTGTTTGTATGAGCGATAAGCTAACTAGCTAGTGCTAGTTTAGCAATAAGCTAATTAGCTAATGCTAGCCTAGATAAGCTAAGTTATGACTCTTCACATAAGTGGCTTAAATGGTTTTATAGCGCCGGAACATAACCAAGGCGCGGGCATTTATACATGAGCAGATGGAATTGGGAAATGTTGGTGTGATAACTTGATGCACCACCAAGCGCCAACTAGTTAGGTTGCAATATGGCGGACGTTCGGCTGCACTCGGGTGATGACGCAAAATCCGGGAGTTTCCGAACGAGCAGAAAACGTCACTGGGTAGACAATCGGACGCGATACTTGAGAAAGTCACCCCTGCGACGTTTTCATGTGAGACTGTGTTGATATATGTATATATGTATGTATGCCCAGATATGGTTGGCACTCTGTCCTTGGTGATCCCCTAGTACTCGATGCAGTCCTCCAGGTGGACGGTCGCTTCTGGTTGAGAGTACGCTGTGCGCGATTGGCTGCCGCTTCTCACCGGAGTGTGTGTATATGAAGTGTGTCGATTGTAAAGTGTCCTTGTTTGTCTAGAAAGGCGCTATATAAGTATAATGTGTATGTATGTGTATACATTCATGAGATAGGTGGGAGGTCTTTGTTCAGGTGAGTGATCTTTGATATTTTCACACATTCCTGAGCCACTAATCCTCCACTGGTTTGTTCAGAATTACCATGTTGTTATCATATCACTGGCAGATCGTGTCAATAGGTGAGCAGGAAAATACCAGAAGACTCTCTGGTTAATAGAAGTTGTTTTTCAGTTCAGTTTAGCAAACAAAAAAAAACATTACAGTAGTGTGTGTGTTGTAGATAAGAGAAGGTGCAAACGTTTGCCCTGTTTGCATGAGTGGACATTTCTACAAAAGTAACAGTGTGTCTTATATTTTATTAAGCCCTTTGGGATGAGAATGGCAATGGGAGTTCTGGTGTAAGTTCTTCTTTTACAGGAACTCTTTTGTGATGTAATTCCATCAAAATTGGCCACGTTAGTGTTTTTCTTCCACCAACCTTGAGAAAAGTGAAGGCTGAAGAACTTAGTGTTTTACAGCAAACTCAGCACTTGTCTAATCATTTTACTCCTGGATGCAAATCACCAATAGCAGACCAAGAAAAGAAGACTTTTGACTTGGTCTGCTGGTGGTCCTTATTCTTGCTACAGTGCTCACAAAAAATTAGGGATATTTTTTTGGGTGAAATTTCAGCATGACCCCAAAATGCGCTCTAACCTTTACAGGTGAAATTAATGTGACCTTCTCTAAACTTTTGAAAGCACATGTTCAACTGTTCAGTGTTTCAGTACTTTTTGCACAACTTGCTGTTCACTAACAAGGAGTTTAACAGCAAAATTCACAGCTGTTTAATCCATGAACTGACCAATAAATGTCCTGCTTCAGTTAGAAGTTAGGTCATGACACCAAGACGACACCTAACAGTTGATCAACAGTATCTCACCACTGCGAGGCTTCACACTGGCTGTTGTGTGAATGTCATCAGCAGGTTATATCAGAGATACAGAGAGACTAGAAGAGTCACAGAAAGGCATAGAAATGGTCGTCCTTTGGCCACATCTCACACTGATAACCACCTCATTGTTAACAGTGTCCTGCAGAACCAGATGATGAATGCCACAACTGTTTACATCAGCGTAAGTGCTAGACGACCTGCAAGTGCTGAGCAGAAATGATGGCCGCCAACAAAGTTGGAGACATGAAGGAGACGCTATGCATCAGCCACTGTTGTCATCAGACGAGTCTTTGCTGGTGGTGGTATTAGTGTGTCTAGTCAATACAGAACTGCATTACACTGTGTGAATGGTACAGTGACAAGCCCATATTACTAGAATAACATCATTAATCCCATCATTGTGCCTCTGCATGAACAACACAGGCCTAACTTCATCTTCATGGATGACAATGCTGCAGCTCATTGAGGTCACATTATTGGGGAATGGCTGCTGGAGTCTGGGGTATCTCAAATGTAGTAGCACTTTCTCCAGACCTGAATCTCATAGAAAACCTATGGGATCAACTGAGTCACAGTGTAAAAGCTCATAACTCTGTACCCCAGAACCTCAATAACCTGAGGGCTGCCGTTAAAGAAGAGTAGGATGCCATTCCTCAGCAGACAATAAGTCGACTTGTGAACAGCATGAGGCGTCGTTGTCAAACTATAATTGATGCTCAAGGGCACATGACACATTACTGAGACACTGACATTTTTGTTGGGGTTTACCCACCACTGCTGTTGGCTTTTGTTTCAGTAAATTGTTTGAGAGGAAATTACTATTGCATCCTTCTACTTAAATGCCCGACTTTCATGATAAAATATCACTGTAGCCTGAACTTTTAGGTTTTCCATAAATTTCACCTGAAAGACACATATCCCTAACTCTTTGTGAGTAGTGTGTCTTGGGAGAGAATTATCCATATTTGTAGAAAATACAACACTAGAAAGTAAATTGTCTCGCAGAAATTGTATTGCTGTTTGGATTTGAGAGTTTTATCCCTGAGAAGGCGCAATAGTGAGTATTCCATCCACCAGGAAAATGTGTAAAAAAAAAAAAAAAAAAACTTGAATGGAATAAGGACAAAATAAAAAACACCCAAATATCGTTTAACATTATAGCAAGGTGGAAAAGTTGGAATATTGATAAAGTCCAAAAGGCTGATGGAAAAGGGTTTTTCAAATAAACAATGACATATAAAGCTGTAAGTCCGGTAATAAGATGTACCATTTCATTCTTATAGCTCATACACAGCGGTGAACTGTTGTTATGCTTACACCAAATGTTTTGCCCACAACCCTACACTCCACATAAATGACAAGCTTATATTAAGCAGTGGTGTAAAGATCATTAAACTAAAATCAAAGACTGAGTTAAATCTCTCTGATTGACTTGTTTTGATGTCACCTCTTCATGTAGCTACATCATCTATAGTTGGTTCACATAGCTGTAGTTCATGGAAACATGACAAAATTCATATATTTTTTTCTGACCAAATTTTGTGAAAGTGCATGTTTGGACAGGCAGTGTTTCATTCGAGCTGTCATCCCAGTGGACTTCTCAGTTGGTAACAAAGCTGAAGACATGGATTTTTCATGCTAAGGCAGGTATGAAAGTGTGGAAATAACATTTAAGGGCTGCATGTGTAAATTATGCAAAAGGCTGAACATTACAGCTAAAAGTATCCAGACAGCATCATTGATTTTAAGTTTAAAAAAGGCTCCATAGCCTCCAAAAGGCATTGACTGTAAGTGATCTTTCGTTCTTGTGCTCCTTGCTTTAATTAACACAAATCTTCAGAAGCTCCTGCTAGTGACTTCCCTCACTTCGTCTTACATTTCAGGTGTGTCTTTGCACCTGAGACGGGAACAAAAGAGATGACAAATAGAGAGTGAAAGCCACCAGGCGTGGAGGTTTCATCTGAAGGTGCATTTCCGCGTCTCAAAGACTTATTCTTTAAGTTCATCTCTTACCCCTCAAACCCAGCCTCCAAAGGAAGAAAAAAAGTTTTCTAGAGATTTTTTTGTCTTCTTCCCCTCAGTTCCTCCTCTCACAAGCCCCTTAATCTATCAGGAAGTTGTGTCTCGCCCTGTTTGGTCTCATTCCCCCATGATCTCAGCGCGCTAACGATCTGCGTGACTTTTGTCATTGCATCAAGGCTGCAGCCGCCAGAACAAAGACGTTTTGCTCTTGCAGGAGGCCACTTTGAGGCAGAAGAATGCCAGACTGGAGAGAGAACAACACGCAGAAAGCATTTGTTCTCTCTCTCTCTCTCTCTCTCTCTCTCTCTTTCTCGCTCTGTCTCCCTCTATATCTCTCTCTCTCATCACTGCACTCTGTCTTTCTTATTCTAATCTCTAATCTGCCTTTGTCCCCTAGGAACAAAAAGGAGTGACACATTAAAACAAATGACTGAAACTATCAAATACATGCGCACCACCCTGCTCTTATACTTCAGAGAGAGACAGAAAAAGATGGAGATAGAGTCAGAGAGACAGAGTGAGAAATAGAGTGAGAGACAGAGGAGAGAGAGAAACAGACAGACTGAGAAACAGAGAGAACGAGACAGAAACACAGAGAGGCAACAAATCACAGATAACGTAACGTGAGAGGGTCCGAATTAAGTAAGGGAAGGAGGCCGAAAAGAAAAAGCGCAAGCGAACGAAAGTTAGCATCAGCCAGTCACGTATTGTTTCTTTTGGCTTTGATGGAGAAACTTGAAACATCGCATCATCAAATGAGGCTCGAGCGAGAGGGCGCGAAGCGTAGAAATGCGAAAGGGCCCGGAGAGCACGCGAGCGCTCTGATGTGCCTTTGTTTTTATTAGCGCGCTACTGATAACCTTTATTAAGCTCCATTTTTGAAGTTGCAACCCCAGCTTTGAAGCCACGGCTGTTGCTTTTCCTGGTTTTTTTTCAAAATTTTTTTTGTGGAACGCAGGTTGCGGTTGAGAGATAAAACACTTCTGAGGCATATTAAGACTTGAAAGTCCCTTGGCTATTCACTGGCACACATTTGATGTTGTTCTTTTTGCTCCTCTGGCAAATTAGCATATCTTTTTCAAAGGCCCCCCTTCTCTGATGAACATAATACGCATGCACGGCGCATTTGCTAAAAGTCATGATTGATATGTTATTGTGTTGCCGAGTAAGACATTAAAAGGGCGATAAACAGATTAGTTATGAAGAATTGAGCTCCCTCTTTCCTCTCCGTCTCCCCAAACGTCCTCGATCCGCTCCCTTTCACCATCGCTCTTCTCTTTTTCATCTCCCTCTTACCGTCCTCCCACTCCGACTCTCACTGTTCTCACTGCAGTTTAGCTCATTGTTTTCTTTTGCCTTTTCTTTGAACGTCGAATGTGATCCTTCATTAACTTTGAGTGCGCCATGCTGTCAACATCCACATCCATATTAGCATTCTCGGCTGACGCCGGGGCCAAAATTTGCTAGCTGGAAGTTCTCTCTCTTTCTCAAAGCTCTCTGGATGGAGTCGAATCTAATGCTAAAGCGACCCAGCTCCCTCCCTCCACCACCACCAACACCACCCTTCTCCGACTTCATAGATGCTACATCAAAACACAGCCTGTGACACCCTGATTGATCTATTATTAATCCCCTCATATTTGATTGCAGCTCAGTCAAACAAAAATCATGCAGATGGTGTTGCCGAGATTATTATTTTGAGCCACTTTGCACGTTTTCTTTACTCTGATCAGCTGGGCTGAGGTGAAAAAATTCATTTTGATGCCTGTGCTGAACGAGCACTCCAGGAACAGATGGGTTCCGATCAGGTCAACGCTAAGGCTCCGAAATGGCCCTTTAATGTGTGCGTGTGACTGGGGGGGGGTATCGGCACAGATGAAAGCCGCCCCAGGATTTGGGCCCACACCCCTCATTATTAATGCTAATACAGGCCATGAGTGGCTTTGATGTCAAACACACAATAGTGTGCACGGCTAATGCACGGCAAGGCGTGATCCTGCGTTTGTGCCTGAGCAGAGGGGGCCCGAATGAATAGTGGGGCACCCATGATCAATCACAGCATAGTTTATTTCTGAAAGAGAGAGCAAGAGAGATACAAGTATGTTTTAAAATATATATATAATGAATGTATGGATGGGATTTAAGGGGTTAACAGTCAGTTGATTGAATGATGGATGAACAACTGGACTTTAACATTGAGATAATGGGGTTAGCATTTGGATGGATGGATAAATAAATGAAGGAATGGGTTTTAAGAGTTTAACATTTTGATAAATGGATGGATGGGCTAGATAGACAGACAGACAGACAGATAGTTGGCCCACTGGGTTAACAATCAGATAGATGGACGGATGGATGGATGGATGATTGAGATTTGAACATTCAGATGATGGATGGATGAATGAATGAATGAATAGGCTTTGAAGGTTTAACATTCAGATAGATAAAAAGATGGATGGATGGTGTACACACACAGACAGACAGATAGATAGATAGCTCTGTTTAAGGGGTCAACGTTGAGCTCCGTCTGAGACATGTTAAGGTCACATCTGTTGCATATGAATATATTAGTTAACTCTTATTGTCATAAAGGCAAATAAAGCTGGTTTGTTTTATAAACTCTACTTGAGCTGGATCTGTAAGTCTCTGAGTAACATCTGTCTGGGTGAAACATTATTGTTCAGCTCTCTCGTCTTCCATTTGCCATATTAGCATATCAATGCTAACGGTTGACACCTGTTTGGCTCCTGTGAACAAACCGCTACAATGAGAAAAAGAAGAGGTCAGTCATATCCCTGTCAAGCCAGTCACAAAAAGGAGCTTTCTGAAGAACGAGTGCGCTGGGGGGGTCGACCGTTCCTGTGTTGTGTTTATCACTGCTGTTGTTGAAGCGCTAGCTATAGCTAGGTTGCTAGCTTGTGGCAGGGGAGCCGGTTTCATATTCATTCACAGCTGGAGACAGACGAGGCTGTCACACCTCAGTGATCCTCCCCTCGGCTCCCTCTCTCCGCCGCCGACGAGCCGCTCTCATATTCCAGAGAGGAAAGAAACAATGGAAGAAGGGGAAAAAACAGAGCGAAAGAAAAAACGCCCGAGCGGCTTTTATCAATCTCAAAGCTAGAGGCCTTTTGAGCCAGCCTCAGATACTTAGCGCTTCTCTCCATTGTTCTATTTCGAGCCTTCGCCTCTTTTCTGTTTGAGTACTGTATGAGGAACAATGTGAACCCCCCTCACCACACTTCCATCACTCTTTTCTGTCACTTCCAACACTTCTTTCTTAGCTGGTGGGCGAAAACATAACTTCCTAAGATGAGTTTTTCTGTCTAACTTACTTCAATGGCTGCTATCTCACTTTGCTAAAAGAAGCCGTGGCGGTGGAGCTGATGTATGGCCGAAGCTGACGGCCTGAAGGCCGATACGTCAGGACGGTCAAAATGCTAACACTGTTAGCACTGTTCTTTCCAATGTTTGCTCTCTCTTTTTCTCAGTGCCGTTCTCACTCTCCAAGCCTTTCACTTTCTCTAGATGTTTATTTCTCTCTTTTTCTCTGACTTACTTTCTCTTGCTTTTATCATTGTCTTTATCTTTCTCTATTTCTTTCCCTGTCTCTCGCTTTGTCTTTCTCTCTTTCTGTCTTTATTTCTCACTGAGCCTCTTGCTATCTTTGACTACCACTTTCTCTTTCACTTTCTGTCCCTCTCTGTCTCTTATTTACTCTCTCTATTTCTCTTTATCTCACACTTTGTCTTTTTCAGTTTCTCCTGCTGTTTCTTTTTTCTCTCTTTCTCTCTCTGACTCACTACTTCTCACTTTCTTTCTCTTTTCTCTCCATCTCATGCTTTGTCTTTTTTTTCTTTGACTGTCACACTTTTTCTTTGTATCTCTCCTTTTCTTTCTGTCTCTCTCTCTCTGATTCTTTCTCTCAATATCTTTACATTTCTCTGTTTCTCTGACTCACTATTTTTTCTCTCATGTTCTCTCGCCATTTATTTTTCTATCTATATATCTTGTTTTATTTGCATTTCTCTTTCTCTGACTCTTGCTTTCTCTCCGTGTTTCTCTCTCTGCAGTTTCAGAGTTGCACAAATTTCCACTAAACTGGAGCCAGTCTTACAAACAATGGAAATCAGTAGTCACCTAAATCGTTTCTGTAAAAATTCATCACGAACATTTCTCTCAATCCAGTCAAACCTCATGTTAACAAAGGTCTTACAGACTAGTGGATGTGGTTTAGGACACAGTATGACTTACTATGAGCTATAAAAATTAATAAATATTTGTGTAGCTCCCACAAGTCTGGAAATCTTTGCAGGTATTAACCACGACTGACCACTGCAGAAGTCTTGCTGCTTCAGAGATGCTCCCCACCAATTTTTGGTTAATAGAACGTTTTCTGAATGTTACTACTTTGGTTCATAGAATGGTCAAACTGTCAGGTTTTATAGACATTTCTAGAATGTTTTATTTAACTTTTTTTATGTTCAAGTAATATTGCTGCAAAATTATGAGGATGTCACCTTTGTTTGTCTAACAGGGAACGTTCTGTGAGAAACATTCCAAAAACATTATGTCACACATTTTCAAAACATTATTTATTTAAATTACAAACTAACTTTCCTGGAACATTTTTCAAATGTTACTGAAAATTTTTATAACGTTCTCTGTTTGCTGGACATTGTCGGGAGCACTGCAAGCGATTGGGGTAGTCATAGAGAATGGGTGACCTTCTAAAAATTGTGGACAAAATTGAGTAAAATTATTACATATATAAAGGGGCTCTTCTATGGTATCGCTCATTATTAAGAGTTTAAAAGTGTTGATTTACTGTATTCTTTGTGTCCGTTTTTATAAATTTCTCAGAAGCCTTTTGAAAAGCTGCTTCAGAAACAACAATAACAGTTGCAGCTGATAACAGCCGCTGACTCTCGTAATGATTCCAGCATGTTTATTAATGTTCTTTGATTAGAAAACTCAGAAATAAAGGCCTGAATGAAACGTTGGATATCTTCCAGACCCTCAGATCAGTTGCTCATTTCTCAGCGAACATGAAATTCATGGCGTACTGTATGCAAATGTATTCTTTTGATGCAGTTAATATTTCTCAGATTAGAGCCTATCGGAGCCTGCAGACGTTTTTTTGTGGAGATGTGTGTTATTGGAAGGTTTTAAAGCCTGCCGAGCCCCCCGCAGAGAGGACAACAGGGGGACACTGTTCTTTAAGAAGAAAAGACGAGAGCAGCTTTGTTCTCCATATTCAGCAGTGGGCTGATGAGATCTGAACTAATCGACTGATCTAAGATGGGAGATTGTTCACCCTGATTATGGTTGTGAAGGACATCTCAGCCTGATACGATTTCAGTTATGTGTCACTCAAATGAACAAACACTTCAAGGGATTTGTGAATAATGACATTTACACTTGATCTTATATAGAGTTGATACAGTCTGAAGTTTGCTTATTTAGTTTTACACGAGAGCTACACAGCGTATGCCCTGGAAACTAATAGTCCACCAACTGACCTCACTCACATATTCACTCAGTTACTCATAGACATACTTATTCATTCACATATTCACTCAGTCACTCGTAGACATACGTATTCACTCACATATTCCCTCAGTCACTCGTAGACATACTTATTCACTCACATATTCACTCAGTCACTCGTAGACATACTTATTCATTCACATATTCACTCAGTCACTCGTAGACATACTTATTCACTCACATATTCACTCAGTTACTCGTAGACATACTTATTCACTCACGTATTCACTCAGTTACTCGTAGACATACTTATTCATTCACATATTCACTCAGTCACTCGTAGACATACTTATTCACTCACGTATTCACTCAGTCACTCGTAGACATACTTATTCACTCACGTATTCACTCAGTCACTCGTAGACATACGTATTCACTCACATATTCACTCAGTTACTCGTAGACATACTTATTCACTCACATATTCACTCAGTCACTCGTAGACATACTTATTCCCTCACATATTCACTCAGTCACTCGTAGACATACTTATTCACTTATATTCACTCAGTCACTCGTAGACATACTTATTCACTCACATATTCACTCAGTCACTCGTAGACATACTTATTCATTCACATATTCACTGTTACTATACACTTACTTATTCATACAGATGCTCACT
>BRDA01067429.1:0-13189 GCA_036984385.1 Crenuchus spilurus | reverse complement strand
TACTTGATTAGTAACAAAAATTTTGACCCAGGGTGTCAAATACATGTAAGTAAGTATGTACATACCTTTAAGAAGTTCTTTTTTTCCCCATGACTGGTAATATAAATGGAATGCAGAATAGTATATTCCAAAAAAAAAATTCCAAAAGATTCTTAGTATTACTCCAACAACACTTGTCAAGTTTTTTTTTTTTTTGATCAGTTGAAACAGTTAATAACTGATGAGTCAGACGACAAGAAAGTTAAACCAGTGACCATGTTTGATCAGTTACACCTTTGTGCATCCATCTAGAGATTTTGTCATGTCTTTGATTTAACAACAGTCGAGTTAGTTACCCATAGAACCCACAGCCAAATACAGAGCTTCTTTACCTTGCTTTGATTTACTGAAGAGAACTGCACACCTGAAAGAATACAACTTTAAATACTAGCACTGGATGTTCTGATTCAGGGGATAATATTTCTTACATATATTCACTGTGTAAGAAAACCTTGTAGGACAAGTGAACAATTAATATTACGCAACCATCTTTTGCAAGTAATTTAAAATATTTTTATTAGTCCAGTCATCATCAAGCATTACCATAATGTAAAAGATGATACGTTTAACATCAATAACAGCCCAATTCAAAAGGTGTTAGACAATGGGAGAAATGACATGTCTTGCTGTAATAATGATAAATAGTAAGAAATAACTATATTATGCAATAATACTATCAAATATGCAAAAATGAACTACAAATAAAATATATTTGCACAGAGCATAGTTCATACAAATCCAACTTGGAAAAAAGCCAAAGAAAAATCTAATCTCTCAGTGAATGCTCTTTAAAGTGCTGGTAAAGTAGGCTCTGGAAGTTATACTAGTTGGCACAGTACCTGAGCAATCAATGAGGGGGTGAATATGTGGCATAAACAAGCTTGGCAGGGGATTATAACATGAAAGCCTGTCCATTCTCCTTTTGGCCCAAAGCAACCATAAACAAACGCCTTCTGTTGGCTCTATCCTAGAAGTTTATTTCTGACTCGGGCCATGTCCCTCTACTGCTCGCGTCTGGCTCCGCTCCGACGGCAGGCGGCCATCCTGGCAGATGCTTGCCACCCCAGCTCCCAGAGGGAAAAAAACTGGCCCTGCAGCAAACAAAATCTGGTGGAAAAAGCCCAGGAGACAAATGGGAAGTGCTTGTGGCAATTAATCCTCAGTTTTCTGAGAAGTGGAAAGAAATAGGATTATGAGGCTTTAAGAAGGGTATCTTTTTCTACTGTTTCATTGTAAATCTGTCACTATCTGTTCATTGTAACTTCTATCACTAAATTAAGTTCACTATCAGTCTGGTTCAGGGCTAAGCTTTGTGATAAAATACCCTTCAGAGCATATGATGGGTATCCCCATTGAACGGGGAAGTTCCCAGAAGTCTGGCTAACGCTATATAAAGATATTGTAAATGTAATAAGCAATCAGTCATAAAAGTAAAGTCTGAATAGAGTCACAATGCATAAATGTTGACAAAAATGTTTTGTGTGTCATTATATGAAGATGATAAAAGGGAGATGTTCTTTTTTAAGAAAAACATTCTGGGAACATTACAAACCTGGACATAGTGAACGCTCTGGGACAATTCAAAGGAATAATGTTCCCATAGTAACACAGAGTGTTGAGGTACATTTATAGAAAAAATAATAATTGTACATTTAGTGTATTGAACAACTGAAGGCAGCAAAAAAAGACAAAACCCAGCACATGTGTATATTAAGTGCATATACTGATTTAATGATTATAAAAAAAAAAAAAAATGTAATCATAGTGCTTTGTAACTGTGGCACAACCAATGTCCATTCCCACTTAGTTACAAACTTCAGAAAAAAATCAATTGTCATGAATACAGTATACAGACATCTTCAGGCACAACATGCCAAAATTGCCCCATATTTTGTGCATTTATCTTTCACTTCACAGAAAGAAACAATCTTTTAAACCATGCTTTGACCTAGTTACTATGGCAAGGAATCTGATTCAAACATGAATTAAGTTTTAAATTGATTTGTACATCTCTGCTTCCCACTTTCAACTTCAGAGCTTGAATTCAAAATTCTGAAGTGTCAGAGCCAACTTCTGAAACAGACAAAAACGTACATCTTGTGACAGATTCAGGGCAAGGTATTCATTACTATTTTGAAGTACTACACGAAAGACACATATAACTCCATCAAAGGCCGTCACAATCTGCTCCTGGTTAGGTGTCTCATGGACTTCATCAGACTAATGCATCTCAAAATGTTTAACATCGTGAAAACATTCATTGTTGTTCCTGTAATTCATAAAGCAAAAAACTATCATATATGTTATATTCTTTACACATAGACTGGCAGTTGATCATTATGGCTTTTATCTCATAAAAATAAAAAATCCAGTGTCTCAGTCAGAATATTTCATCTTTAAGTTTGAAATTTATTATTATTATTATTATTATTATTATTATTATTATTATTATTATAAGTAAAATACCATGGATAATCCACAGAAGCTCACTGCTGGAAAGGTTGGCTGTTCACAGAGTGCTCTCCTAAACCAGAGAAATTAGAAGCATCATTTTAGAGCTCTTCATGCTTTACGGAGATGCTAATTTCCATTTCAAGCAGGAATTCAAACCTGTCTACAGTGTCAAAACTATTTCCAAATCGTTTGCTGACCATGATACTGACGTGCTTGATTTGCTTGTCAACTCTCCAGACCTGAACTGTCAAAGATTAAGATGAGAAACACCCAACCCAGCAATACAGAAGAGCTGAAGGCCACTATGAAAGCAACCTGGGCATCTCAATAACATCTCAGTACAGGTATAAGCTGATTGCCTCCATGCCATACTGCACTGATGCAGTAATTTGTAGTAAAGGAGCCCCAACCGAGTGTATAAATGAACATACTTGTTGGAACCGTATTCATTCCTTTCCTCAAAAAAACCCACATTGATTAGTCAATCCTCACAATAGCAAAGTCATAATTACATGCTTGATGCAATCCAGCATTATCTAATTAAATAATCTAATTACCTAATTAAGAGCTTTTATACTTTACAGGTTTGTCCCACCAATCATATATGCATACATTGACAGGACATTCAGCATAACAATTTTAGCAGCTCCTGAGAGCCAATCACCAATTGATTAGAGAGAACCTGTGATCATTTTTGTGATCAGTAGACTGTTGTGAGTATTTTCAGCCTAAACGATTTTTTTCTGACTGCATTGGCTGCAGTCGTTTCCTTGAGACATGGGCATGAGCAGAGCCAATGAAGCAAAACTTAAGGAGACAGACAAACCGGCTCCACTCACTTGAATAGGATCTCGTTACCCTGTATAAAATCTTTCTGACCTGAAAAGTCAATTGGCAGTGCCCTGGCACCCCATGACATTTCCGTTTGCTGGGGTTCTGTTTCTGAACACAGTATAATAAGTAGCACAAAATGCAAATGCAGCAAAATAGAACACTTTTTAACACAATACTCAAACATGAGCTCAGATTCGATCTGATCCATTACTGTTAGAAAAAAGAACAATATATATTTACAGACCATTTAAGTGAAGACCTACATAGTCTGATTTCATGAGTTTTATTTCCAACTTAAATTAGAGAGAACGTATGCATTAGGTCCAATGACAACTAGCTATTAAAGAACAGGGATATCAAAACTAACAGTACTTTTGTGCCAAGTCAACACCAAAGCAAAAAAACAATGTAAAAAATGTTTTATCTTGGTTAATCGAGTTATACGAGTACCATTATTTTGTCTAACTGCAAGCAGAGTTGGCACACAGATCAGAAAAACAACACAGCCACCAGTACCAGTCATTCTGCTAGTAAACATCAAACAAGAAAGCAATTTCAAAGCCAAAGAAACATCATCTTGATTAAGAGAGAGTTGAATTTGCATCCTTGAAGTTCCTGTCTGCTAAAAAAAACACCTCTAAATAACTCCATACTTCCAAATGTGAAGCATCATTACAGGAACTTGAAAAAAGTCCTCAAGCCATTATGAGTAAAGCCCCATAAGTAAGATCACTGAAATAATGTTATATAGTAAGGCTGTCATGTTTTATGATACTTCATTAATTCTCAAAAACACTAATTTAACTAATAGTCTACATGCAAACAGTGGCAGCAGAAAGTGGGTCATTTTCTGTCGAGTTTAAATTCCCAACTTATACCCCCTGTTCTATCTTCAGCCATTAAAATAGTCAACTTCCATGTTATTATTATACCACATATAGTTCTGACCCCACAATGTGATTGGCTAAGACACATTCAATGAGTCCTGATATTAACAGTAATGGCACTAGGACCAAAGCTCTTCAAGTATTACTCCGCCACATATACATAAACTAGAAACAACCACAGCGTTCCCCACCCGAAACGACACTTAAAACCTGAAACAGTCCGATGATGTTTTAGCAACATAGTGTCTGATATTGGAACTACTTTCCTCACAGAATGTTGATAAACAAACAGCTTTTACTGTCCTCTTTATCTTAAAATCCTGCAGTAAACAGCAATAACAGAACTGTGGTATAATCACAATAATACACTCAAGGCTTGTGCTATAATATGAGATATTGGCACTGGTGTACTTATGTTTTACAACTGCAGTACATCAGTGCCAATAACTCATATTATAGGACTCCTTCTCATATATTATTGCGTAAGCACAAGAGTGCACTACTAAGTTTAGTACAAGCAAACCTAGCTGTTTCCCTAAAAATAGATTTTTTAAAAATCATGTCACTTTGCTTACAGTATCACGGTACATTAATCCTTGCATCATGATCATTGTCAGTCATACTGTATAGACTATTAAAATGCCTAAAATATTTAAAAATTGAACAGGTTATCAGTAAGTTGAAATAAACCTTTTCAATCATGCGCATCATAAGGTTGGTCACTCATCTGTACCACATTACCACTGACCTGTATTTGAACAGTATACCCCTAATCAAGCAAAAGTAAATTACACTGTACATCATTCAAGGCCTGTCAAACTAACTGTTGGTGAAAAAGAACGCTGCAAATGCTGAAGAGGAGTGTAAATTATTATGGACAGAGGCACCTGAATATTTGCTAAACAGTCTGTATTTGTAAAACCAGACATGAATATTAATCATGTTTTCATTGATTATTGTGAGGCTCAATTCATTTACAGATGATCAGTAAAGAATTCCATATGCAACAGATAAGATTAAGCCAACAATGAAGGGCAGAAATGGAAATGAGGTCAAGAGGTTGCTGAAGGAATTCACAAAGAGCACACTAGCACAGAAAAGACTTCACAGTCTCATCATTAGAAATCCAGATGTGTAGCATTTTCCGCAAATCACTGACACTGTGGTCAGCTAACAAAATGTAAAATACCCTTTCACTCATCTTGCAGGGCTTTAAATATTGAATACTGCTCAGCTCAGCAGACTTGCTCTGTTCTATATGTAAATGTGTCTGTACAAAAAAGGTTAGCAGTCAGCAAAGCAACATGGATTACATCTTCAACTGAATAGAAAAAGTCCTCATGGCTTTCAGACTCTTACTTTGAGATTTAAGGTACATGCAAATTAAGCATCCACCAAAATTACATTCACTCTTATTAACAACAGCCCGTCTAATCAGAAGCACGACTTCCCTTTTAATAAGAGTGCATATTTATTTACCTGTTCAGCTAAGGTTCACATAAACCTTTGCTATTAGAGCCTCACAATTAAAGACTTAATTGAAAGCCAACTTTAGATAGCCTTACCCCATAGGACTGGTATCAAGAACCAATGCTCAGTATAGTACAACAGTGCTAAACACTGCTAAAACTGTAAACTATTGAACTATTTTACAACTAAAACAGTGAAAATCTGATCTGATCTGTTAGATGTGTTTTGGGCAAAAAAAAACAGCTGTTCAGTTTTAATTGTTTTAAAGATATGGATATCTAATCTAAAACAGCAGATTTGAACATTAACTTGCATCTCTACGTATGTAACCAAACACATACTTTCATGTTCAATACAATTTTAGAAGCTGAGGTCAAGATTCTTATCATTTTGCAATGTTTTATGTGTTAAAAATATTGATTATACACAGTAAATCTGCCAGTGTTAAATCAACACTGTTAGAGTTAAATTAACACTGAGGGTGTCAAAATGTAACACTCTCAGTGTTAATTTAACTCTAATAGTGTTGATTTAACACTGGCAGATTTACTCTGTACACATACTGGTTTGGCTCATAAGAAACTTGGAAAGTAACACACTCTTGTGTAAAACAGTGTAACTCACCTATAAGCAATAAAAATTGATAGGATGCACCCAGATGTCTAGTTCTGATCACCGATGGTGATTTTACCCAGGCATCACTCCAGGCAAGTGTGCTCAGTGCCCATAGATAACTACTGTGTGTATGTATTTCAATGCATGGATGGTTAAATGATGAGGCCAAATTCCTCTGTGAGGAAGCACACTGGTCACACAAATAGAACTTTAACTGCTAAGATAAGATAAACTTTATTAATCCCAAAGGAATTAATAAAAGGTTACTGGTGGTGTAATCCACTAACAATGATTAAAAGCCAACCTAGTGGTAAGATTTACAGATGCAGGTACTCAATTGATCTGGGGGAACAAAACAAATTAGCACATTAGCAGGTTCAAGCCCCAACACAAGAGTTGCGGAGAATTTTCCTCACTAAGAAAACAAAATTACTCACATTAATCTTGATTGCGCTTCTTGCTCTTAAATGAGCTGAATGACCACATCACATGGGTCATTTGTTAGCTGTGCACTGCACAAAATGTGAAGAAAAATCCAGGTAGTAATTCTCAGCTCTGATTACCTCATCGTTTCAAATGGAATACCATAGAGACTTTCCTCCAGCTGAGGAAAAATACAGATTTATGCAATTAAGCAGTTAAGAGCTTCATGTGTAGAAGTTCTTGTTTATGGTATTGCAGAGCAAACCCATGTAAGAGTGACCTCTGTTAGACCGATGAGAATTCCAGTGTTTTTCAAGCACTGTGCAAAGCACCAAGGTGCTTGAGGCAAATCCAGCGGCATGATGCTCTATTTGGAGACCTGCCATAGTGAACAGAACAGCAGGATATAATACAGCAGCAGACTTGCAGAGTTGAGTTCAATTTAGCTTTCCTGCGTTTTCAATTTTTATACTTCCTAAAGTCTGCCTAGCCACCCGATGGGGCTCAATTAGCATCACCTGTGCAAGGACAGAGCTGCTGCAGAACATAAACAAGGACGCACACGTTGCAAGACACATTTATCAGTGCAGATAAGATGTCCACCATTTATCAAAAAAGACATGTTTTTTTTACTACGTCACCAGCTGTTAGCCCTCACTACTTGTCAAGAGATACCATATCTAAATGTTGTACCTCATCCAAATGTAAGTTCTATCATATGCACACTTAACTTGCTTATGTCACACTGACATACATCACACCAAAATTTAAGTATTCACTTAATTATTGCTAATGATAATACCCTGCAGCACAGTGAAGCTACGTTAAGCCTCATCTATGCTCTGGTGAAAGACCTCCTACAATACTTAATTAAGTGATTATGATGTAAACGAAGTTACTCAAAGTGGTTTGATATGGAATGCTTCATTTTACACAGTGGTGATCATAGGAACCAAACATCCAAAAAGTTCAATGCCTCTTGAAGTGACCTTACAGCAATGTATTATGCAAAATAGTGAAATATACCATCACTTTGTATATAAACCTTAGAATATACACAGTCACCGGTTGTTTTGAATGGAAAATACATATGCTGTGGAGATGTGTAGTGAAGAAATGCAGTAAGGAGCTTGTGGCCCTTGGGTCCAGTCAAAACCACACAGTCTCAGTAGTTACCCTATGCCTACAAGCTAGTAATGTAACGGAGCCTTAAATCAGCTGGAATGCCTCTGTTTATTTGCTTAATTTGTGATTGAGCCACTTTAATATTGTTTATGACAGTATTTGACAGTGAGATCCCTGCCTGACTTCCTGTTCCATCAAGACTCATCCTAGCCTCCAGATAATGCCTTTGACAAAGGGTTAATTTGCTCTCTTGGGTTAGAATAATGCTCAACAACTGCATAAAGAAGCACTTTTAGTGTTGCTGCCACATCTGATGTGAGGCAGATAAAATGAGTTAAAGCTAAACTAGTAAAACATCTGACTAAGTTGTTGTTTAGCACCATATAGGCAACTAAGCTTATATTCATGGCTAAATGCAGATATTTAGCAGTTTACACTAACAGTGTGCAGTTTTCTTGGTCAAATTTTGAACCAAGAAAAATAATAACATGCTGAACAGTGCAGTAATAAAAGGCTAAAATAACTCCTTAAACTTGAAGCTTGAGAAAAAGACCTCAACAACAAAACACAAAGATTCAAAGCTACTAAATATATTGGATAAACTCTCTCAGGCTGACTGTGTGAACACCATAAGGAATTAGAGCCGAAAACAAATGTTTGCAGGTTGTAACTTTATGAAATACACCTGGTCGGGAAGCAGACAGTGTAAATAACATGCAGTGCAGTAAGACAGCCTACATTCAACGTAATAAATGCCTCATGGAAACTATTACTGTGTATATGTGTGTGTTTATATACTCTATTCTTGTTTTGCCTCTCTGAACTCGTCTTATAGCAGTCTATTATCTTGAATGTTCATTTTTGTACACTTGTGAACACTCAATACTAATAATGCTAATACTAATACTACTAATAATAACAATAACAACTGCCTATATTGTCCAAACGAGCTGTGAGCTACTTTAGGAAAAGGCAAAAGTACAAACATGACTATTTCCGCAGTGATAGTGGGTGAATGACGGTGAACTACCAGCCTGACAGTCATGCACCTTTAGTCCTACCAGTCGACGAACTGGACGCGTCCACACGGGCAGAGATGCTGTCCAGTTTCTTTGACTCCATAACGACGTTGACTCTGCTGCTGCTGTTGCTCCTCATCGTGCACTGACTCACTGACTGACCGCTGGGCGGAGGCTGAGGGTGCTGCTGCGCGCGCTCCTTCTCCAACTTCTCCAACGCGAGCTGCTGGCGCGCGCCTCCAATTCTGAGCGCGCGCACAAACTTCCCGCGCGGACGTGACTGCAACACACAGCACAGGCAGAGCGTTCCGTGTAATAGACAACAGCGTAGCTTTGATAAACACGCGTTCGCCGTGTCCGTCAGCTGAATATGGAACATTCACAACACTGAAAATGTGGTGTCTACCATCACTGCCTGAGAGGAGAAACAAAGTCCAGAAACATGTAGCTGACGTTACTTTAACAGTAAAATGGCTGCTTTACTGTCTGAGTAGAATAAGCAGAGATTAATCGGCTTTAGTAAGCAATAAGAACGTGATAGTATGACTTGGCATTGGTGAAAAGCTGGCAGCTGACATAAGGCCCCCAATCAATCATACTGGATGCTCAGTTTCACTTCATTGGTGCACCACTGTAAAAAAAACATTAAATAAACTGGGCATAAATGTATTTGTATTGGTAGAATCAAATGTATTTATATACAATGGTTATTAATTGTTTCTCAAGCATTCTCTCTATTCACATTTATCAGCCATGTATGTGTCCAAGCAAGCCACGGTCTCTCTCAGCATTTGGAAGTAGTTGTAGGCACAAGGTTAAGGAAAGTCTCCAGTTCAATCTCCTGAACCAACAGGGCATGACTGAAGTGCACTTGAGCTAGGCACCTAACCTCAAACGGCTCCATGGGCACCGTGGGCCACCATCCACTCCAGGCAAGTGTGCTCACCGCCCCCTAGTTTGTGTGTGTTTGAGGTCAAATTCCTCTGTTTGTGCAAGCACACTAGTCTTGACTGTGCACCTTAACTTGAATAGGATAGTGTAATACAGCAAACTTCAGCTGAATAAAACTAAAGTCCAGCTTGATTTTGTTCTGAATACAACTGAAATACATATCATTTAGCAGTAGTGATGACAGATAGAAAAGCAATGCTAAAAGGGAACAATACTAACCGTGCTGTGATGCTCCCTGTGTGGACTGAACAAACCACCTCAGGGCTTTCAGTAACTCAACAACAAGCAGTTCCTGAATATCTGAGCATTACAAAGATGTGCTGATGTATGTGTTCACAGAGAATGTCGACAGGATTGAGAGAGTTTATAAGTTTGATATGTTCTCATCAGATACTGTTTGTAAGTACTATGTTGGAAAAATATCTTGAAGCTCACTGGGGAATGATGCCCTGTCCTGGGCTTAGTTGGGATAGTGTAATGCCCTGCCATGCAGCCAATGAGGGTGTAGGGGACTGACCCTGATAAGGATTAAATGGGTGAGATGATGGATGGATGGCTGGATAGATGGATGAAACTCACGAGTGTCCTGTCCTGGGTTTAGTTGATATATTGTAATGCCCTACCCTGGGCTTTATGAAGGGGCCGCGGACTCCCCATGACCTTGATCAAGATTAAGCAAATGATGGAATGAATTGGGATTGAATGGATGGAATAGGATGAGCATGGATGGACGAAATGGAATGGGGATAGATGGATGGAATGGGATGGGAATGGAATGGAATGGGATGGGATAGATGGATGGATGTCACTGATAAACTGAAAATATATTTAGGAAAAACAAAATGAATCAAAATCCAGGGATGGGAGGCCTAATGCATCAAAACTACAAAATGCCCCTGGAGCTGACACAGGACATACAACACACTGCTTAGTGTACTCTGTGTACTATGTTGTTAAATTTGGAGCTGTTTTTCCATTATTGGGCCACATGAAGAGGTAAAGTTAGTGGAGGTCTACAGTATAGACATACAAGACTAGCTGTTAGAATAGAGAGCTTTATTGTCATTGTACATGGTAAAATGAAATTCTGAGTGGTACCTCTTAAACAACATGAACAACAAACATCCGTGCATCTATAAAAAACATTCAACAAGGTTTTAAAGGCAGGTAAAAGTATAATACAATATATACAATAATATATATATATAGTGATAATAGCAGCAGTACAAGATTGGTGGTGCAAAGTTGCAAGAGAAAAATAGTGCAAGATGTAAATGAAAAGCACTAAGGGTTTTGGATGTGCAGAGGGAGTGATGGAAGTAACACCTCTGGGAAAGAAACTGTTCCTCAGCCTGCTAGTCCGAGTTTTTATTGTCCTGTATCTCCATCTTGAGGGTAGAGGAACAAAAAGATCATGTCCTTGGAGGGTGGTATCTTTAGCAATGTTGCTGGCTTTCTTCTGAAGGCGGCCAGCATACACAGAGTCCAGATCTGGGAGTGGACTTCCTATGATCCTCTGCACTGTTCTCACCACTCGGGTCCGATCCTTTCTGTCTTGTGCTGTACAGCTGGAATACCATACAGTCCTGCAGAGACAAAAGACACTTTCAATTGTGCTCTTATAAAAGTTCACAAGCAGTTGTGGGTGGAGTCCAGTTTGCTTGAGTTTCCTCAGAAAGAAAAGTCTTTGATGAGCCTTCTTTATGAGGTGCGAGGTGTTCAGAGTCCAGGTGAGATCAGCTGTGATGTGGAGTCTGAGGTACTTGATGCTGTTCACACGCTCCAATTCAACTCCATGCATGAGTAGGGGGGGCATGCTCAGTTCTTTTAATTGTCCTGTAGTCCACAATGACCTCTTTGGTTTTGGTGGCGTTCAGCACTATGTTGTTGCCTGAGCACCACTGTGCCAGGTGATGAATCTCCTCTCTGTAGTTGGTCTCATCACTATTTGATATGCAGCCTATCACTACGGTGTCATCAGTATATTTTACAAAGGTGTTGGAGGCATGGATGGGAGTGCAATCATGTGTGAAGAGTGTGAAGAGGACTGGGCTGAGCACACAACCCTGCGGTGTACCAGTGTTTAAGATAATTTAGGATGATGTGTAGTCCGCTATTCTTACCACTTGTGGTCTGTTGGTAAGAAAGTCTCTGATCCATGAGCACAGTGAGGGAGACAGTCCTAGATTGCAGAGTTTAGCCACCAGTTTTGAGGGATTACTGTGTTAAATGCAGAGCTATAATCCATGAACAGCATCCTGACGTATGCGTCAGGTTGCTCCAGGTGAGACAGGCCCGTATGGAGTGCGGCATCCTCTGTGGAACGATTCCCTCTGTAGGCAAACTGGTGCTTGTCTAAGTTGAATACTGTCCCCAATGTGTTTCAGGATAAGTCTCTCAAAACATTTTGTGATGACAGGAGTCAGAGTAACTGGTCGGTAGTCATTAAGGTAGTGCTGACTTTTTAAGCACAGGTACAATAACAGATGATTTAAGGCAGGTGGGGACTAAGGCCTGCAGCAAGGAGATGTTGAAAATGTCCAGAAATACACCTGTTAATTGGTCCGCACATGTGTTTAGTGTCCTACCTGACACCTTGCCCGGCCCTGCGGCCTTGGAAATGTCAATCTTTCTCAGTGTAGATTTCACTTTATGGTGCTGAAGGATAAGACATTACTGAAGGATAAGTCATTGCTGAATACTGCTATTGTTGTCCACAACATGAGCTTTGGTCAGTTTCTAACTACAAGACCATTGCTGACCAGATATTTTTTGGGTAGTGGAGCGTTCTTGGAACAGGAGTGTCTGTGACTAGATAGTGGTATGTTAGTATATATGATAGTGCTGGTGTATCAGATGTAAAATGGTTTTGCATTACTTGGGTATTACACACCTCAGTGATACTGCTGTGCAGTTCACTGACCAAAAATATTCAGCAAACATAAGGGGTATCAACAACAATGACTTAAGCTGAGCTATAGACTCTGCATTGTCCGTGACATACTTTACATAGAGGTAAAGACTAAATACTGAGTCTTGTCTAAGTAAAGACTAAGCACTCAGTCCTGCATAAGGTAAAGACTAAACACTCAGTCCTGCCCAAGGTAAAGACTAAACACTCAGTCCTGCCCAAGGTAAAGACTAAACACTCAGTCCTGCCCAAGGTAAAGACTAATCACTCAGTCCTGCCTAAGGTAAAAACTAAACACTCAGTCCTGCCTAAGGTAAAGACTAAGCATTTAGTCCAGCCTAAGGTAAAAACTAAACACTCAGTCCTGCCTAAGGTAAAGACTAAGCATTTAGTCCAGCCTAAGGTAAAGACTAATCACTCAGTCCTGCCTAAGGTAAAGACTAATCACTCAGTCCTGCCTA
>BRDA01067427.1:0-14832 GCA_036984385.1 Crenuchus spilurus | reverse complement strand
ATATAGTAATTCATTGCAATTCTATTCACTCGACACAATAGCCACATGGCTACTTAATATGATAATTTATTCACGTAGAGAGAGAGAGAGAGAGACAGAGAGAGAGACAGAGAGAGAGAGAGCTATGCGACTAAAGGTAAGTAACATTAGGCCATAATAACTTGCTGAATACTTATATAATATCATATATTATTTTAATCTTGATTGAGTCAAACATTATTACTGCTGTAGATGGATATCAGAAAGTTTTTGCCCCTGGCTAGGCTACCTCAATGCTACGTTAGCTAAACGTTATTCCTTGTAGCAAAACAGCCGAATTAACATTAGCAGTACAGACAGTGACTTTAGTTAGAAATGGCTAAAGTAATAAGGATGGGAAACCCAAAGTGGTGACAGGAATATCCAGTGAGTTGGCGTTAACGGTGGTATCATGCTGGTTGGGACTTCTGCGTCAGTGATGAATATGAGAGAGCTTGTGTTGACTAGATAGCCCAGGGATACTGCAGTGGTTCAAACTCAAATGGTGCACCTTCATGTTTGTAAATGTGGGTACATTTGTCTTTAATCATCAAGTCGTGACCCAAATTTTTAAACCATTCAAATTTATTTCACAGAAAAAATGCACAATAATATGGACTGTCTTGTCAGTGGTTTTCTATTTATAATTGGCTAAAACACTCTTGTCTCCAGAAAAATGACTAAAAAATATATTTTTGCTTGTACCAGTAGTGGTTTACAAGTCTAGAGTAAAGTTCACAAATAAATTGTGGCCAAATGCATCAGTTCATTCTGGTGATTAATCAAAGATCCAGTCAACAACATAATCTGATCTGATTGTTTAGTTTAAAGCACTATTTATGCTTTCTTAAATGTAAATAAGAGCAGAAATCTTTTTTCGCATACATTATCTGTGCCCCAGCTGTGCCCCAGTACAGTCTTAAGTCAAGTGACGCCCCTGGTCACAGCCCCAGTACGGTAGGTGACAGCGTCCGTCAGAAACAGTCCTCGATCTGTTGCTATTGTAAAAGACCTAAGACAAGGCTTATCTATTACAGAAAAAATTCAAAGTGATCAATATAGGGAAGAAAGCCAGACAGAAAGGGGAAAGGGGTTGATGAAGTTTTTTTTTTTTTTTGTTTTTTTTGTGGGGTGGATGTTTGGGGTGTGAAGCCTTCATGCCCCGGGCCCCAGCAAGTCTGTCAACTGGCCTGCTACTGCCCACATTGGAGTTCAAATGGACTTTCTGGCCGTTATCATTGCTACCACTATCATCATTCCTGTCCCACTACTGTCACCATATCAGTTCACTTGAACATTACAACAAGATCATATGATTATGATTTATCACACACTTAGAATTAGTAGACCAGAGGAGGATGGGTCCCCCATGTGAGTCTGGTTCCTCCCAAGGTTTCTTCCTCCAGCTCGTGTGATGTGTTGGATGTGATGGAGGAGGTGTGATATGTTGGATGTGATGGAAATGGTGTGATGTGTTGGATGTGTTGGAGATGGTGTGATGTGTTGAATGTGATGGAGATGTGATGTGTTGGAGGACGTGTGATGTGTTGGATGTGATGGAGGAGGTGTGATGTGTTGGATGTGTTGGAGATGGTGTGAAGTGTTGGATGTGATGGAGAGGATGTGATGTGTTGGAGGAGGTGTGATGTGATGGAGATTGTGTGATGTGTTGGAGATCGTGTGATGTGTTGGATGCGATGGAGATGATGTGATATGTTGTGAGGAGGTGTGATGTGTTGGAGATGGTGTGATGTGGTGGATGTGATGGAGATGGTGTGATGTGTTGGATGTGATGGAGATGGTGAGATGTGTTGGATGTGATGGAAATGGTGTGATGTGTTGGATGTGTTGGAGATGGTGTGATGTGTTGAATGTGATGGAGATGTGATGTGTTGGAGGACGTGTGATGTGTTGGATGTGGTGGAGATGGTGTGAAGTGTTGGATGTGATGGAGAGGATGTGATGTGTTGGAGGAGGTGTGATGTGATGGAGATGGTGTGATGTGTTGGAGATCGTGTGATGTGTTGGATGCGATGGAGATGATGTGATATGTTGGGAGGAGGTGTGATGTGTTGGAGATGGTGTGATGTGGTGGATGTGATGGAGATGGTGTGATGTGTTGGATGTGATGGAGATGGTGAGATGTGTTGAATGTGTTGGAGATGGTGTGATGTGCAGGATGTGATGGAGATGGTGTGATGTGCTTGATGTGATGGAGATCTTTCCTCCGAGTGCATTAGGCTCCACAGTGACGGTGTATCAGCGGTAGTTTGAAAAGAGGCGGTGGCCATATCACAGGCAGCGGAGGAGGCTTGTGCATGTCTTCACCCTCCTAGAGTCAGGGACATTGCAAAGTGATGGGGAGAGTCCCCTAACGGATGAGATGGGTTTTTTGGCTACTACCACATTGGGAAGGGGAGAAAATGGGCAAAAATATTATATGTATATATATATATATATATATATATATATATATATATATATATATATATATATATTATATATAAACCTATGAGTAGAGAACCTATAGGTTAGAAATAACATCTCTCAAGGCGTAATTGGCTGCCCCTAGCACGGTGTCCTCTGGGAGGGAGTCTGGTTGATGGACTATTCTCTGTCCAGCACTGATACTGAGGTGTTTTAAATCTCCAGCAGCTCTGCTGTGTCTGATCATTGAAGAACAGAAAGTATACAGAGAAACAGAGGTGGAAACAGAAATATCTATGGGTGGTCTTACTCCAGAAAAATTGAGAAAATCATCGCATCTTGAACTGTGTGGCTGTGTGGGACTGCAGTCTGATTGGTGAACAGACTACTGCAAAGCAAAACTAGGCATGTTTACATTAAAATACAAGTTTTAATTTGAAAAATAAGCATCATTTTTTAATTGTAATCATCAATTTTTGGTGAGAGGCTCAGTAAAATGTCTACCAATATAACTTAACTGAGCATTTGCGCATTTCTTCTTTACCCCCCACCTACCTTAGGGAAGGATGGCAGGTTGAAGGTGTCCACGTTCTTTCGTGGAATCTTCTGGCTGTGTGGGTGTGGTGGGGGTGGGGCTGGATGAGAGGGTGGAGCATGTCGAAGTTCTCCGCTGCTGTGCCGCTGCTGCCCAAGGCCTTCCTCTGTCTCCGTTCCGTTGTCCCTCTTTTGGGCTGCTTTGTCCACTTTGCGGACTTTCCTGATGCACGCATACTCGGCGGTCTCCTGCGGCTGTGTGGGTGGGTTCACCACCTGGGGGAGGGTCTCTGGTTCCGGAATGCCACCTTCTAATCCATCACCATCCGGGTCAGGTGGGGCCGGAGTGTTAGCAGGGACAGCCGGTGGGGCGGGCGTGTCTGTCTCTCCAGCTCGACCCCTCAGGGAGTCTTCAGGACAGCGGGTGGGGGAGGAGCGACGGCCAACTTCTGCATACGTGTGCTCGCCGTCCTCTCCAGAAGGGATCTGGGGCAGCTGCCGGCCCTGTGAGCGAAGGTCCGAGTTGGAGCGACGGCTGGGCAGCAGAAGTAGGTCCATGCTTGCTGGACGGTTCTTCTTAGAAGATTCTGTTGAGAGGACATTGATTTATTACAACGTTATTAGCCCCACAGAGCCCAGGTGATGGCATATAGTATATCAGAAAAGCACAAAACATTGTGGGCTAAACTGCAGAGGCAAAGGCGGCACATACAGCGCCAACCCTCACACAGACAAATATATATGGGTGGTTCTACTCCAGAAAAATGGAGAAAGTCATCGCATCTTGAACTCAACGTAGCTTTGGCGACCTCAGTAATGCTATCAAGCAGTGCAAGAAGTGAATGTACATACTTTTGCCATTGCAGTTGAGTCTGTTCATCTCATGGAGCTTGGTGTCTGACTTACTGATGGAGCGCAGCTTGGACTGCCGCAATATACTCTAAAAACACAGAGAGCAATATCAGTATTGTGTGTCTATTCTTAATTTTGCATCCATCCTTCCATCCATCCATCCATCCATCCATCCATCCAATAGCAAAAGACAACAATAACCCAGTGTCATCAGTCTGATTATACACTGCTCATAAAAAAAAGGGAACACTAAAATAACACATCCCAAATCTCAATTAATAAAATATTCCAGTTGAAAATCTTTATTTATTACATAGTGAAATGCGTTAAGAACAAAATGATCAATGTAAATTAAAATTAATACCCCTTGGAGGTCTGGATTTGGAATTATACTCAAAATCTCATACCACCCTCATGGAGTCCGTTTCAGACAGTTTGAGCAGAAACATGGATATTAGTGGCCTGCTGGAGGTCATTTTGCTCTGCTCCTCCTGTTCCTCCTTGCACAAAGGAGGAGGTAGCGGTCCTGCTGCTGGGTTGTTGCCCTCCTATGGCCCCCTCCATGTTTCCTGGTTTACTGCCCGGTCTCCTGGTATCTGCTCCATGCTCTGGACACTGTGCTGACACACACAGTAAACCTTCTTTCCACAGCTCGCATTGCTATGACATCCTGGATGAGCTGCACTACCTGAGCAACTTCTGTGGGTTGTAGACACTGCCTCATGCTACCTCTATGGTGAGAGAACTGACAAAATGCAAAAGTGACCAAAACATCAGCCAGAAAGGATGAGAACAGAGAAAAGGTCTGTGGTCACCACCTACAGAACCACTCCTGTATAGGGGTTTTCTTGCTAATTGCCTCTCATTTCTACCTGTTGTCTGTTCCATTTGAACAACAGCAGGTAAAATAGATTCACAATCAGTGTTGCTTCCTAACTGGACAGGTTGGTTTCACAGAAGTGTGGTTGACTTGGAGTTACACTGTGTTGTTTAAGTGTTCCCTTTTTTTTTGAGCAGTGTACATTAATACATTGTGTAGACATCATTAATCTCAGTTTAAAGGCTAGCAGAGAACAAAAGAGATGGTCACCATGTCCATGAGTCTGTGCTTTCTCTCTTCACCAGAACCATTGTGACTTTTCCCTTTCCTGTAGAAAACACAATGAGAAAATCATCTCATCATTATATCACCAGTCCCCAAACAAACATATATCCGAGATGGCTTCAGGCTTTCAGAGATGATTAGCAGTGTGTATTAGAAGCCTCTGACTCGCTAGACAAGAACAGGACTCTGAATAATGTACCATAATTCAATCAGCTTCAACGAGGCCATTAGTGAAGAGACCTAATGTGTCCCGATGATTTGACAACAGTTACAGATTATATACAGTACACAAGGGCAAGAGTCTGTGAAATGAGTCTCAGAGCACCAGAACTTCCAGCAGTAATATACACCCGTATATTAACTACACACTCACTTCTTTATGCTGCCTTTCTTTTGGGAACTTTCTGGAGCTGCACTCTTTTCTTAAAGCCAGCTTCTCTTTCAAAGCATCTTTGAGCAGGAATGTGCTTACTCTCTTCAGCGAAACATCAGTCAGCTGTCACGTCCGAATTCCCCTGCACCAATTAGATAAGAGTATGGGACGTGAGGAGAAAGCTCCTGATTTTAAAGTCTAGACATGAAAAGACTCCTCAGATGACTAACTGTGGGTGGAGATACACATCCATATTTCATTTAATAGCAGTTTAATAAACTCCACTGTGTTCAGCACCTCAACATAGAAGATATCTGATGCTTCCAATCTCAAGGATTTCATACTAGCTGTGATTAGAAAAAATAATCAAAGGGGGTGTCAGGGTGAGGTGCTTCTCCAATCTCTTGTCATCTTAAAACTTGATTACTGCAATTCTCTCCTGGCTGGTCTTTCTATGAGAGCCATCAGGTGCCTGCAGCTGATCCAGAATGCAGCTGCTCGGCTGATCTTCAATCAGCCCAAGTTCTCTCACGTCACTTTACTGCTGTGTTCCCTTCACTGGTGTCAAAACCCTGATGCTCGCCTACAAAGCAAGAAATGGACCAGTCTCTCACTACCTAATGGTAATGGTCAAGTCTTGAGTTGCACCTCAAAACCTTTGAGGTTCCAGTATGGCTCAGCTTGACCTGCCATCCTTCAAGACACATAGAAGACTATCATCAAGACTCTTCTCTGTCCTGGCACCGAAGTGATGGGACAAACTCCCACTGACTGTTCAAACAGCAGAGTCCCTCACAGTCTTCAAACACAGACTGAAGTGCATCTCTTTGTGGAGCACTTAAGTGAGTACTAGTTTAAACACTTATTGTAATGCATTGTAAAGCTCTTATATTGTGTATAATTGTGTATCTTTAATCTTTCTAGGTATTAGTGATGGTTTAGTTCTAACAGTGTCTGAACTGAAGAGTAGTTTGGACTCTACCCTGTCTGTACTAGCTGAGATAATTCTCTTAATGTAAACAAAGCACTGTTGTACTCTGGATAAGGGCATCTGCCAAATGCTGTAAATGTAAATGTAAATGTAATTGGGAGAGGAACTAAATAATATATCTGGTGCTTTACAGGAGTATTTATTTCATTTCAGGTTAGCACTTCAATTTCACACTGTAATTTGCTTTAAAGTGGTTATATTTAGATTTAAAATGAGATAATATGTATTTTGCATGAAATAAACAAATTAAAATGGGGGTGGTCGTTGGATGGCTTCTCCTCACATCCCGCCATCAAATCGAGACTGATTTCAGGTTTGCTGTTGAAAATAACTTGTATTTTAAAATAAAAGTGTGAATAGGGTTCATATGTAATGAGCTTTGAGAAGATACTGATATGTAATATATTTATCATCTAAACTGGTGAGAAAATGACAGTGATAATCAAATGATGCGACACTGATATGTATGAAAGCGAGTGACATGAAGAGGAAAACAGAAGCACTTGTGTTGGTGGATCACTACTACTGCCAAAATGATGCTCCCTTTCAGAGCAGTAATAGCCCATCATTACATCTAACATTCAGAAATGGGTTGAAAGATATTTGGTCTGGTGTACTCTCTAAGTACTGGATATTAGATGAGAGTGTCTATGACAATCAATTCTACTTTTTCCAGATCATTTACTCACAACACCAACACCTGGAATATGGACTAAATGTATAGGTATGTTACAGCAGAGTTCATGTTTCTTTGGTAGAGATAAAAAGGGTTATGTACTTTTTACACTTGTACCACACCAACTGGCAGGAGCATCGTAGTGGAGTGAAAAGTGGGACTCTGTTACCAGGTAGCCAAGCGGGGTTAGAGCTCTTGAGGAGTCTGGAATTTTGTTTTCCATTAAATATTAAATGAAATAAAATATAATATTTAATAAGAGGAGGGGGCCCTCGGCACTTGTGGCAGGATGCTCGGCAGGATGTGATGCCACGCCCCTATCAACTGGCATTGTGCAAACTTCCTTTGATTTACTTTTTTATATATAATTTTATTTTTAGTATTTTGCCCATTTTTCCCCCGCCTAATAAACCCATCCTATTTGCTAGGGGGCTCTCCTCATCACTTTGCAATGTCCCTGACTCTAGGAGGATGAAGACAAGCACAAGCCTGTTCTGATGCGTGTGATGTGGCCCCGCCTCTTTTCCAAGTACCGTTGATACACCATCACTGGGGAGCCAACGCGTTAGGAAAGTGTAGGATTCCCAGCACCGATGGACCAATCAGTAGACGCCTGAGCCAGCGAACATTGTAGAGTTAAAGTGATGGGGAGAGAGAGCCATCTACCCGCCCAGAGAGAGCACTGACAATTTTTGGCTGTTGATGGTGAACAGCATACTCACAAACTCATCAGCATCTTAACCGTCTGAGCCACTTGGGGCCCTGTTTATATGATTTTTAGGCACAGTAACACATTGGGATGTAAACCACGAGTTTCATCCAACATCAATTCTTTTATGCAACAAATCCAAATATTTCTGATACCTCAACATTTGCCCTGATGTGACTCTGTGACTGATAGTGGGGTCTGCAGTCGATATGATGAAATTATACAAGAAAAAAAGCAATTTAATGACAACACAAGCACAGAGACGAGGCTTTATTTGACTGCACCAAGCTGACAACATCACAGTGCAGGAGGATACAGACTGTTAAATAAACATTCATTTATGTTTATTCATCACATCAATGCATCAGATTGCTTTCTATTTGGCAAATGCATCAATGATTCATCAATGACGATTGAAACTTACTTACACCCCTAATATGGCGTACGTTGGGTATAAAAATGAAAAAATGTGTACCCAGCTAACACAAGAACGTTGCAAGATCATTGCGAGAAAGTTCCATTTAGATTATGCCAACGTTATGGTGTGGAGTTCTTGCTTGATTATCAGAACGTTAGGTGTGAACATTAGGCTAGAAAGTTTTTTGAATATTCCCTTGATGTTATTAATATTATACACCCGGTAAGGTGACAAACAGGGAACATTGGTTCATCATTAGGCTAACATTAGGTTGGAACGTTATATCTAGGTTTGTTCAAAGAACGTTCCAGGAATGTTGTCATTTAACAGAACCATGCAAGAACGATACCAGAACGTTAGTTTAATGTTCTGTGTTACATGGATGCCCATGTGTTCACATCTAACGTTCTGATAACCAAGCAAGAACTCCACACCATAACTTTCTCGCAATGTTCTTGCAACATTCCTTGTGCTAGCTGGGTAGCAAATGAAACAGTAAGAGGATCCTGAACATTAGTATGTAATTCTACATCAGAAACCACAAAGCAATGCGTGTCTGAAATGACCTCTGAATGAGTTTGGGTGATGGTGACCTGGTGTATATAAGCTTCTGTGATTCCTGAGTTGTTTCCTACTGGATTGTAGCTTCAATGCTAAAGGTTGGACTGTGGTGAAGCTGTGCTGTGGTAAGTAAAGCTGTGGCTAATAGATGTAAATGTATATTGTACACTATGGCCTGTGAGACTCTCTCTGTGTGTAACAAGCATTGCAGGGGCTTCCTTAATTAAAGTTCACTCACCTCTGGCAGCCCACACACAGCACTACAATGAGGATGGTGACGACGAAGGCCGAGGCAGCGGCGATGGCCCCGAGCAGCAACACCTTGCCGTAGGGTGGAGCAGTGAAGTTCACCCCGTCCTGCATCGAGGCCATGTGAGAGTGTTCACACACACTGGCTCGTTCTCTCCCACCGGCGTTCTCTCTCTTTCTCTCTCTCTCTCACACAAACACTAAGTCTAAAACACACACCCCACACGATTGGAGGAACAGAAAAGACAAGAAGGTCATTGTTAATTTCTTTTTAACGCTGTTAAAAATCCATTCATGACCATCTCTGAAATATTAAACTGAGCACAAATATAAACTTTTTTCAAATCTATATATAATAAAATTAAAGGCTCATTTTTATCACAGTTAAATATTCTATATTTTCTATATTTCTGCATAAATATGACCTAAAACATCATCAGATGTTCAGGCAAGTCATAAAAGTAAATAAAGAGAACCCAGTTAAACAAATGAGACACAAATATTATACTTGCTCATTTATTTATTGAGGAAAATTATCCAATATGACATATTTGTGAGAGGCAAAAGTATGTGAACCTTTGCTTTCAGTATCTGGTGTGACCCCCCCTTTGCAGCAATAACTGTAACTAAATGTTTCCGGTAACTGTTATTTAAACGTTCTTTGGTAGAACGACTTGTGTGTTTATGGTTGTTGTCTTGCTGCATGTCCCACCTTCTCTTGAGATTCAGTTCATGGACATCGTCAGCACGTGTCAACTGGAATAAGTCTGAGAGTTTTATTTTGGGAAAGTGGCAAGACCGAAGACCTCCAGCACTGCCAGGAGGTTTGCAATGGAGAACACAAGGTCTGACGTACCTTGGAGTATTTTTAGGAACAGCAAGGTACCAGGAAAGAAATTGGGATGGAGTGGTTGAGAAAGTCTGTGCCAGGTTGTCTCAGTGGACTTGGGTCTTGCCTCAGCTGTCCTATAGAGGGAGGGTTTTGGTTGCCAATAGCCTGATTGTCTCTAAGATGTAGCATAGATTTATGGTATTAGCCCACTACTTGATGAACTGCAGAAAAAATTGGTGGATTTTTTTTGGAATGGTCAACATTGGACCCGTGCCTCTGTCCTGTATCTACCCGTGGCTGAGGGTGGTCAGGGTCTTATAGACCTGGCTGACCGAGTAAGGACATTTCGTCTACAAATGGCACAAAAAATTCTGTATGGGTCTGGGCTGGCATGGATTGCCACAGCATGTCTTCTTCTAAAACAGCATGTCTTCTTCTAAAACACATAGAAGACCTAGGATATGACACTAATCTGTTTATTTTAAAGCTGAGAGAGATGGACCTGTCTAAGACCTCTGGTTTTTATCAGTCTGATTTGAGGAGCTGGTATACAACATTAGTAGCTTCCCAGACTGAGGAACAGTTGTGTGCATGTGCTGAGGAAGAACCTTTGTTCTTTAATCCTTTGTTTCAAGCTCCTGAACTGGCCTGCAAGACTGTACTGTGCTTTCAAAGTGCAGGCATCACCACGCTGGGTGACTTGAGAGTTGGTGGGGCATGGAGAGTGAGAGTGTTTTGAGCACTGAAACTGAGATACAGTCCCACAGGCTGTTACAAAGAATACTAGGAGTAATAATGAAGGCTCTACCTACTTCACTCATTGATGAGCCAACAACCATTCCCTTCTCTCCGCAATGAGGCTGCAGTAAGCAACTTTCCTGAGCAAGAGGGCTCTCTTCTCTCCTTTGCCCTTCCTCACCTGTCTGGTTTTGAAGGGTCACCTAAGAAAGCGCTGTATGGAGTCTGTGTTAAAGTACACAATAAGAACTCACTGGCTGACCTACAGGCCTCCAAATGGTCAGGTCTGTTAGCACCAAACTCTTCCCCACGAGGCTGCTGGAGGTCTCTGTACAAACCTCCAATAGAG
Source organism: Crenuchus spilurus (assembly GCA_036984385.1). NCBI lineage: Eukaryota > Metazoa > Chordata > Actinopteri > Characiformes > Crenuchidae > Crenuchus > Crenuchus spilurus. Next base: position 4,000 of record BRDA01067427.1, on the reverse strand, counting down.
AAGCATGTAGGAGACCTGCAGTGGAGGATTGTACACGGGGCTGTGGCTACAAACAGACATGTGGCACACTTTGATCCCACTGTTGAAAAGGAGTGTCCTTTCTGTGATCATGAGGAAACTGTACATCATCTGTTTTTGCAGTGTGCCAGACTCACATGGATGTTGAACTTGTTGAAAGCTTGGTGCAGTGCTTTTGGTATCTTGTGGACAGACAGTTTATATATACTTGGGCCTAGATATGTTGTTGCACACAAAGAAAAATTATGTTTGATGAATTATTTGACAGGCCAAGGAAAGCTTGCTGTCTGGTGTTCAAGAAAAAATCAAATACTGGGGAGTGGGACTACAGATCCCGAACAACTGAAGAGGGTATCAGTTAAGATAAGGCTCAGGATTGAACATGCCTACTTTAGAATGACTCACAACCTCCAGTGTTTTTATCAAGTATGGGGTCAAGGAGCTGTTCTATGTGAACCTGGTGAAGAAGAGGTTTTGCAAATTTTATTTTAACTTTAATATAAAAGTTTTTATGTACATCAGCATGGAATGGAACAGACTACTGTAAAATTAAAGTTGGTTTTAAAGTCAAAGTCTTCCTCACTCTCTCTCCCTCCCTCTCCCTCTCTCCCCCTCTCTTTCGCTCTCTCTCTTTCTCTCTCTCTTTTCCTCCCACTCCCCCCCCTCTGTCTCTGTGTGTGTGTGAGCGTGTGCAGGTGGCGTGTGGAGGTGGTGTAAGGTGTTTCTTTCATTCATTCCCATTTTCTTTTCAAATCTTCTTTCTTTATTCACTCTTTAAAAGTAATAGTGTTAGGTGAGTGAAGTAGGTACAGAACAGTAGGCCGGGATGGCCGCTATGGCCTCTGGTGACGGAGTAGAGACGCTGTCTCTCCGTCATGGCGTCAGGTGTACACCGGAGAGCAGGACGGTTGAGGACGTTTTGTTAGCAGTTGGAGAACAGGTAGGATGTGAACACATGGTATTTGGGTGAATGGAGTGATGGTAGAGGTGAGCCCGCCCGCTGAGTGCACCGGTGACACGCGTTGTTGTGGCAAACGTGCCTCCGTTCATTAAAACCGAGGAGCTAATGAAAGAGTTAGCGCGGTTCTGTAAATTTAGCGGCACTATGAAGATGGTTCCTCTCGGCTGTAAAAACGCTGCTGTTAAACATGTGCTGTCTTTCCGGAGACAGATTTATATGTTTCTGACTGACAGAGATCAGCATTTGGAGGTCAGCTTTAGAGTTAAACACGGCAACGGCTCGTACATTGTGTTTGCCAGCACAGAGAAGTTTCGCTGTTTTGAATGTGGGGATATTGGCCACAAACAGTTTGGTTGCCCACACAGCTATGCCACAGGGGGGCTCAGAGACAGTTCAGAGCACCTCTCGTGGAGCACTGCTGGCAGAGAGCAGTGGCAGTGGGGTAGCTGAGGCCTCAGTGGTAGTTAATGTGCCCGCTCAGATGACCAGTGTGGTTAATCAGATAGAGACTGAAACTAGTATCAACTGCAGCTCCAGTGGCAATGAAGGCACAGCTAATAGTAAAAATGTTGATGAGGCCAAGGGGCCTCCTAGCACTGCTGAAGCCAATACCAGCACTCATTCAAAAGCCAAGTTTAAAACTAATAAACCTGTGAGGGAGGAAGAAAGACCAGCTGTACAGCATACTGAGCACATAGAAGAAAATGTACTGGACGAACAGACTGACGATTTGGTAGATGATGAGCTTGATTCTGATGATGAGAGTGTGGTATCAGACTGCTCAGGAATGTCAGACACACTGATGGGACTGTCAGGTCAGCCACTTTTGACTGCGCAGGCCCACCAGTCTGAGACAATTGAAGAAATGGTAGAGAACATGAAGGATGTGTACACTCGCTCTGAGATTGATAGGTTTTTCCAGAAAACAAAGGGCAAAAGGAACGTACAGCTGAGTAGTTTTTTCCCAGATGCTGAGAAGTTTATCACGTCTGTGCAGTATGCTGCCAAAAACGGACTTCTTAAAACACTTACAACCAAGAAACGGTATAGACTAAGCAAATGGGCAACAGTAGTACGTAAAAGTCTCAGTTAGTAGATCTGATGGATAGGTTTCCTTTGACACAACCTATGGTGGAATACTATTGGTCTTTCCTACTTATGGTTTTCCTGCTTTTTCTCATGGCCACACTAAATATAGGTTCCTGCTATATAAGGTTAACACTTTTAACCTTCTCTACACCAAAAATGGGTCTGTTTGAGGAAGTAGATGCTAAGGACCTCTATGCAGTGTGTGTAAAGGTGAGACATATGAAGGATTTGGCAGATGTAGGTGAACACAAGTGGAAAGAACTATTAAAGGATCACAGCACCGCTGGTTTTAGATGGAGGATACTGTATAAAAAACCACTCCCCAAAAGAACGGGAGACCTGCAGTGGAGGATCATTCATGGGGCTATAGCCACAAATATGCATCTTTCTCACTTTGATCAAGGAGTAGAGGATGGGTGCCCATTCTGTGAACAGCATGAGACGGTTCAACACCTTTTCATAGACTGCTTACGCCTGAATATTCTGTTTGGGTTTTTGCATAAACTCTGTACAGGACTGAGAGAGAAGTTCACATTTGGCATTTTTATACATGGGTTTAGATACACTGCTAGACAGCGGGTTAAGTGCTGCCTGATGAACTTTCTGCTTGGTCAGGCTAAATTGGCCATATGGCTAACCCGAAGAAGTAAAATTAAAGGGATGGGACTCACAGATCCAGCAGTGATGGTAAAAAATCTAATCAGTGCACGAATCAGAGTGGACTTTGCTTACTATAGCTCAGTAAATGATTTGATGGCTTTTGAAAATATATGGTGTATTAATGAAGTCCTGTGTAGTGTTGTTAATGGGAAACTTGAGATGCACATCTAAGGGGTTTTATTTATTTAGAAAAATTTAAAACTGTGTTTTTTGGAAAAGGATTGGATAAATAAAGAACTGTAAAATCTCAAATCTCTCTCTCGCTCCCTCTGTCTCTCTCTCCCTCGCTCCCTCCTCTCTCTCTCTCTCTCTCCCTGAAGCTCCGTCTTGTGCTGTGTGAATGAACGTGAGACTGTGCGAAAGACGAGGAAGCCCCAGCTTCATCTATCTCCATTTCTCTCACTCTCACTCTGTCATTTTCGCCCCATTGACTGTCACTCAGCTCTCGGCTCGCACTATTATCCTCAGCTGCCTCCTTTCGGGGGGCATTTTTGATCTTTTCACGCTGACAGATTCACAAGCATCAGGCACTAAACCTGTCCATAGCTAGAAGTGCTTCTCCTGCTAGGATCAAGCAAAGGCTTGATGCACGCCTAAATACATTCTTATCAGATTGTACACAGAGCACAGTCCTTGGGCAAGATAAGAGAATTACTGTTGCTGGGAAATATCAGAACCTGATATTTTAATGATGCTTGACTACATCTTGCTTTTGTTAATTCAGGGATGCAGCATTACTGGAAATCCATGTTGTGAATACATGTTGTGTCTCCACGCTGGGGGGTCACTGTAATTGGGGCTGCAGCTCCACCTTAAGTAGTTTTTAGTTAAAAAGTTACTTATTTGTACTTTTTTTACTATCTGAATAGTTTCTTCTTCAGTAGGAGTTTGTTGTCAGTGAGGCATAGTTAGAAAGGCCCAGTTTTCTGGCCCAGTTCACATCTAGTATTTACATGTGTCTCAAATGATCAGATGACAAGGGATGGCCTTTACACTGTGACCACTTGTGATTTGATTTCTTACATAATTTCTGCTGGAGTAAGAAACCTTCACACATTGGCTATATTCACATTATAAGCCACGATGCTCAGATCAGATTTAACTATCTTGAAGGTTCACATTCACAAATGTAAGTGTGCTGTATCTGTCTCTAATGTGAACCTGAAATGGCTCACATTCTGTCAGGATCTGAGCCCCTGCCCTTGTGTTTTGTCTCCCTCTTGTGTTCTGATCATGTACTACGTGCCCTTATGTGGATTTCCTGTGTCATTG
>BRDA01067426.1:19297-33824 GCA_036984385.1 Crenuchus spilurus | reverse complement strand
CTATCTTTCCCAATGTTAATGCTGTTATTTTCAATCTTATGCAATTTCGTTGTACTTGTTGCAATGACAATAAACCATCCCTTATTATCCCTTATTATCCCTTATCATCTAAAAAATAGAATATCACTGAAAAGTTCATTTATTTCAGTAACTCAGTTCAAAAAGTGAAACTCATATATGATATAGATTCATTACACACAGAGAGTCTATTTCAAGTGTTTATTTCTTTTAATGTTGATGATAAAGACCTACAGTCAATGAAAACCCAAATGTCAGCATCTCAAAAAACTACAATATATAAGACTAATTCAAAAAATGGTTTTTAATACATAAATGTTGTTCTACACAGTAAATCTGCCAGTGTTAAATCAACACTATTAGAGTTAACACTGAGAGTGTTACATTTTGACACTCTCAGTATTAATTTAACTCTAACAGTGTTGATTTAACACTGGCAAATTTACTGTGTACTGAGAGGTATGTACAGTATATGCACTCAGTACTTTATCAGGGCTTCTTTTGCATGAATTAGTGCATCACTGTGGCGTGGCATAGATGTGATCAGTCTGTGGCACTGGTGAGCTGTTATGGAAGCCCAGGTTGCTTTGATAGCGACCTTCAGCTCATCTGCATTGTTGGGTCTGGTGTCTCTCATCTTCCTCTAGAGTTTTAGGTCAGGTGAGTTTGCTGGCCAATCAAGCTCAGTGATGCTATGGTTATTAAAGCAGGTATTGGTATTTTTGGCAGTGTGGCAGGTGCCAAGTCCTGCTATATAAATGAAATCTCCATAAAGCTTGTCAGCAGAGGGAAGCATGATGTGCTCTAAAATGTCCTAGTAGATGGTTGTGCTGACTTTAGACTTGATATAACACAGTGGACCAACACCAGCAGATGACATAGCTCCCCAAATATTCAGTTGTTTTGAGATACTGACTTTTGGGTTTTTATTGGCTGTAGGTGGTCATGATCATCAACATGAAAATAAACAAATATTAATTAATATTAATTATTAATAAATAACTTGAAATAGACATTCTGTGTGTAATGAATCTATATAATGAGTTTCACTTTTTAAACTGAATTACTGAAATAAATTAAATAATTTCTTGAGATGCACCTGTATATGTATATGTAGACACGCTTTTAAAATTTTCTTTAAAAATAAATAAATAAAAGTGGATGCATTCTTTGGAAGGATCCCAAAATGTGGTTCAATTTAAGAACTTTTCAGCATTTTCTTTATAGGTACTATCCTTTGAAAGGCTTTTAAAGAAGGATTTAAAGAAATCTGTTAGCACTGTTACTTATGAGTGCAGCTGTACAGTTTTATTTATCACGGATTACATATTTAACATTATCATTAGGATTTTATCTATCAGTTCTCTCTCTTTCTCTCTCCGCTATGTGTGTGTGTGTGTGTGTGGGGGGGTGAATAGCTGGATGTTTTTATTACACAGCAGTCCTTTTTGATGTGTGTGACTGCACACACAGCCAGGCTGTCGTCTCACTACTGCACTATAAACTTTACAGCTGCACTCTAATCACACTCAATCTTTTAATTCCCGTTCATTAGGCTAAACCAGACACCACTCTTTCTCCAAGCTGCACTGACTGTAAAACACACATACACACACACACATACACACACTGCTCCAATATTTTCCTTTCCTTTCACATCCATTTTGCTTTAATAAACAGTTAAGATGAATATATTTGGAATATGTCTCTATATACAATCTATTGCTTAATGAAAACTTTTTAAATGAATTTAAAGACAGAACAGCATTGATTGTAGCATGGCATCTAAATACAATTAATCATTTAAATAATTATCATAAGAACAAGCACTGACAGAGCCATGTTTCCTCATTACCTCTTCATTCTTATCCTTCAGTTAAATCCTCCCTTCATATGCAAGTATGTGCAGTACACCTTTGTTCCCTCTCACGTCCACTAGATGGCGATAATGGTGCCTCTTTTATGCCACTGTTTCAGAGTCCTGATTTCACTCACCAGCAACACTGTTAGTGATAAACAGGACCAGTTCTGATTATTTTCATTCAGCCAATCAACTAAAAATAGAACAAATTTATATATGCAGCTTTATTTTACTTACTAAAATATACAACAATTGCATCATTTTATATACAAACGCTCATTAAGACACCTGCAAGCCAAAAAACATTTAACAAACAACAATATTCTACTGTTTACGGATCTGTTTCTACCATTTTCAGACCAGAAATGATAAACAATATGAAACAATTAGGAATGGAGGACAACATTCTAGAACAGTGCAGACAAGGAGAACATTCTAGAACAGCACAGGAATTGAGAACATTGTAGAACAGTGCAGACAAGGAGAACATTCTAGAACAGTGCAATTGAAATTCACAATGTTCCAAAATGCTCTTCTCATTAATAATGCTCTTGAAATATTTACGAGAACAACATTTTAGAGAAATGTGAATGAGAGGAACATTCTAGAACAGTAAAAATGGAGAGATCATAAAAAGAGTGTGACCATTGAAGAGCATTCTGTAACAGTATGAGTAAGGTGAGCAATCAAGAACATTATGTGGGAAGTTAGACTGATGCAAATCTTCAGTGTGAATGTTCTAGATCTGTGATTGGGTATAACATTCCAGAACATTGTGCATGGATGGGAACATTGCAGAAGAATATGAATGGAGGAGAATGTTCTAGAACATTATGAAATGAGAACATTAAATGACAATATGAGTGTGGAGAACATTCTCAAACAATGGGAATAAGAAGAACATTTTTTAACTGTGTGAAAAAGAAGAACACCCTACAGCAGTGAATAAAGAAGAACATTTTAGAACAGTGTGAATGAGAAGAGGAACCTTAGAACAGTGAGAATAACAAGCATTCTAGAATAGTGTGACTTGGGAGAACAATAGAAGTGTGAGGCTAGAGAAGAGAACATTCTAGAACAGTGCATGGGGCAAGCAGTCTAGAACAATGTGAATGCTTTACAACGGTGATTCTTCAACATTGTGAATGGATTCAAGCATTGTAGAAGACAATGAATGGAGGAGAATGTTCTAGAATAGCACAGACAATGGAAATATTCTAGAACAGTGCAATTGGAGCAGACACTGTAGATTTTTTTTTTAATTCCGCAGATTTGATCCTAGAAACAAAATAAAACAAACCATATCCTAGAAACCATAAAGGGTATATATAGATTGAATTGAAAATATTTTTAGATTCTTGTGAGAGGAGCTTAAATAAGCAGAAACATCTCCGTGAGAGCGACTCAGACAGCTGTGCATATTTTCTTGTCTAAATATGCAATCTCTCATTCATAAAATGTCATTCCAGACATTCCATTAGTTTGTTCCAGTGGCCAGGAATCTGAGACCTCTTATGTGAGGTGATCCTGAACAACAGACCTCTCCTGAGTGTTTCACACCTTTCTCTTAAATATTCAACGTAGGGTTAGTGGCTGAGTGAAAACAGAGTGTCATCTCACATTTCTTAAGCTTTAGAAATAAAAACATGCAATTTCTAGCCAACACCTCTGTTTATTCAGTTCAGAGCTCAAAAGTCTTGGCTAGAAATGTTTAGAGTGTTTTTTTTCCACAATATATCTGCATGTCTGAAAATAGGATTTTGTAAAGACTACGTTTAGAGCAGATTTAAAATCTAAATATATATTTTTAATTGTTTTTAGTTGTGCTGATCAAAAGCCTGTGTATTACTTTGGGAAAAAATCATTTTAGATAGGAGTAATTTGAAAAAAAAAAAAAAAAAAAAAAAAAAAAAAAAAAAAAAGTCAAGGCATGTCAGACTACGTCAGAGTATCTGAAATACCGTCAAGAGGCTTATTATTCAGTTCTTATATGAACTATTCAGTAAATGTTCAGAAGATGTGCAAGGTCTCACATTTTTACACAGATGACCATGAAAAACCTTAAAACTAATGAAGATATGGTGATAACATTTGGAATAAATGTACGTCAGTCTGTGTGAAAACAACAATGCGGGTAGATAGGTGTTCATTTCTGATGACTAATATCCGTGGCTGTCGGAGTGGAGGCCGTCACCTGTCAAACCACAGTGAGACATTAAAACCCTCAGTTAATGTTGGTTATTTCACCGTGTGAATTGTGCAGTAATCTCTGCATAATGTATCAGTACACTGAGTGTTCATGGTGTGAACACACTGGATAACAAACTCAATTCATATGATGTAACAGGAAATTCTGAAACAATAAAAATGAATGTTACACTTATATAGCACCTTTCTCAAACCCAAGGATGCTTTATAATCAACACACTGCATTTACACACACTCAACCACACACACCAGCAGTGGGGTCATTTTGTGGATGACCTTTACTGCTGGATGACCTTTCACAACATGGAGCGCCAGGTTCAAGTGTGTTTGGATGCTGGTGGTGGACATTTTCAGCAGATGTTGTAACATCTTTTTTTACACTGAGGTAGACTACATCCAGAATTCAACTCCATATCGTTATTAGTATTGAAGTTATTCACAACTGTTTGGTAAAGGAAGCAGATGGGGCACCATGTGTAATACTTAGATATGAGAGTGAGGAACTGTCCATAGAGTTTATGGCCCAGAACACATCAACCAAACCTGCTGCCACGAACATGTACATGCTGATCTTAAGAATGTCCAGATAACATGATAAACCAAAAGTTTCAGATTAGTGGGATCGGTTTGCTGTGCTCTGGGTCTTAAGGAGTTAAATGCATTCAATGTTAATTTTTTTTGTTGGGTTCTGTCGGAGTACTCGGCCGTGCCCGTTCCAGGCCAGCTCGGCTCATGAGAACAAGCCTGAGCTTCACTAACAGCTTCCAGCTATCAGTGAGATAACCCCCAGGATTAGCCATAATTACTGCCAATTACAGGCCACTGAGCGGAGAGGCAGCACAGAAACACCAAGGGAGGATGGAGGGCGGAGGAGTGGGTAAAACAGAAAAAAAGAGGTAGAGAGAGAGAGAGAGAGAGGTGGGGTAGAGGTCGCAGTGTCTCTTGTGTCACTCTCCTCCTTTTTTCACTGAGTTTAAGTGGCTGCATTATGCTGCGAGCCCTTTCGGCCTCGTCCCCCACCGTTTGCCTTTTTAAGAGTAACCAGAGACCAGCTGGAGGAGGACAGCGGGCACGGAGAGACGGAGAGAGTGAAAGAAGAGAGAGAAAGAAAACGAGCAGAGGGAGAGAGAGCGTGAAAGAGAGGGAGAGGCCAGTGGCCAATGGGGCTGCTTCTGAAAGTGGGGTAGTTAGCAGATAAAAACTGTCTCCAGCCTGTAAAAAGATCCTTCCTCTTCTTCTCCTCTCTTCTTTTCTTCTCCTCCCTCTCTTTTCTTTTTTTTCACCCGTTTATCTGCATGCCCTTAATTGGGCGTGGAGACAGAAAGCTTCTCAAGGCCGCTGAGACCCCAGACGCCTCTCTACTGTTCATTCATCTCCTCTTGCTTTCTCTCGCTCTAACTCGCCCGTTGACCCCCTGCGCTTTTGTGCCCCCTCCTTTTCTTTTCTTCTCGCTCTTTCTCTCGCTCACTACCTTCTGGCTTCCTGCTGTGTGTCTCGCCTCTACTGTATCTGTCTCCACATATTCCCCCAGTGCCACCGTTTGCTTCATGGCAGTGGCATGACTTCTACTTTTGCCTGCAAGGAGGGAGATAACACACTGTGACACACACTGATACTCTTTCCTGTTCATGGGAAACTGAGGTGTGACTCCACATGTTCACCGAATGGTTGACGCTTTCAGAAACAATGACTGAAAGAAAGAGTGACAGACCTGGAATCCATTAAATATTCTCAATTCAACAAAATGCCCATCAGTTTTAGGTCAAAGGCCGGATTAACAGTCAAACATTTTGCAAATGTGATGCACATGTAAGAAATTCTGACAGAATAAAAAGTGGATTAAGTCGTGTTTTCTTACACTAGTTATGTGAACAGACTTTAGATTTATTAATGAAGAGGCAACATCAAAACAAGTAAAATTGAGAGATTTAACTTTGCTTTTGCTTTTAGCAGAGTAGTCTTTTTATACACTGCTCAAAAAAAATAAAGGGAACTCTTAACACAATGTAACTCCAAGTCAAGCACACTTCTGTGAAACCAACCTGTCCAGTTAGGAAGCAACACTGATTGTGAATCAATTTTACCTGCTGTTGTGCAAATGGAACAGACAACAGGTAGAAATGAGAGGCAATTAGCAAGACAAGCCCTATACAGGAGTGGTTCTGCAGGTGGTGACCACAGACCTTTTCTCTGTTCTCATCCTTTCTGGCTGATGTTTTGGTCACTTTTGCATTTTGTCAGTTCTCTCACCATAGAGGTAGCATGAGGTGATGTCTACAACCCACAGAAGTTGCTCAGGTAGTGCAGCTCATCCAGGATGGCATATCACTCTCAGCACAGTGTCCAGAGCATGGAGCAGATAACAGGAGACAGGCCAGTACACCAGGAGACATGGAGGGGGTCGTAGGAGGGCAACAACCCAGCAGCAGGACCGCTACCTCCTCCTTTGTGCAAGGAGGAACAGGAGGAGCAGAGCCAAAGCCCTGCAAAATGACCTCCAGCAGGCCACTAATATCCATGTTTCTGCTCAAACTGTCAGAAACAGACTCCATGAGGGTGGTCTGAGATTTTTGAGTATGATTCCAAATCCAGACCTCCAAGGGGTAATAATTTAGATTTACAATGATCATTTTTGTTATTTTGTTCTCAACGCATTACACTATGTAATAAATAAATATTTTCAACTGGAATATTTTATTCATTGAAATCTAGGATGTGTTATTTTAGTGTTTATTTATTTATTTTATTTATTAATTAATTTTTTTGAGTAGTGTATATTCATTAGCAATATTTTTATGGCTGTAAACTCAGTTTATTCATCGCCGCACTAAGCGTGAGCGGCTTCTCCTCTTCACCATTTAACAAACAGGCTTCTGTAACACAGGATCTAGACTGTGTGTGTAGATAACACAACCAAACGTTTTCCAAGTGCAGATGGCATGACAAGGGTCACTAAAAAGAGAATCACCTTTGCTTTATGTAACCTGTGTTTAGGGTAGTGGGTCTAAACATAACCATCACTGTATATACATTATAAGAGTGAAACTAATGAAACAGTGCCTTGTTTTAACAGACTTACAGATGAATGTCATCATTTATTCAAAAAGCCTTTTTTCTTCACCCTTTTTTGCAATTTTAATGTTTCTATCTCATCCTAGCTTAAAACTGATATTTGAGTGTTATTTTTTATTTTTCAATCAGGTTTTCTTTGTGCATTTTCAAAATTCACAAAAAGCTCGGTGGATGGAAAACCAGCTGTAGTGTACTTGCTGGTAACTGTATGTCAGGTGTCTTGCATTTGTTCAGAGTTGAGGCTGCGAATGTTCACATAAATTAACACAACTCGTCCATGAGTTGCAATATTTTATCATAAACAGTAGAAGCAGTGGCAGATTGAACAACATATCAACAGTCATTATTGCCTTTTCTTTTTCTTTTCACAGCTAACAAAAACTAGACTCCTCGGCTGTTGTCATGCAAAGTATTCACCTTGTTCTGCTAAATCAGAAGAAGTAATCATTCTCATGACAGCGGGAAATGTTTCGGCCCTGATATATCACCAAAAATGTTATAACTTGATGAAAGAATTTTACTTAAGAAAATGTCAATGCCTGGTTCTTTGATGAACCACCTTTACAAATGAGATACACTACATGTCCAAATGTTTGTGGATACCTTTTCTAATGAATACACACACACACACACACATTGTCTAGTCTCCCTAGAAAAGTCCTGCCAATAGAATAGAACTCTCTGGAGCAGATAGACATGAACTTATTGGCATCATGTCTAGAGGGGTATAAAGCCCCCCAGCATTGAGCTGTCTTCTCTGGAATGATGGTTTCTAGGATAAAATCACAGATATGTCTCTGCTTATTTAAGCTCCTCTCACAAGAATCTAAAAATATTTTCAGTTCAGTCTATATATACCCTTTATGGTTTCTAGGATATGGTTTATGTTTTTAGGATGAAATCTCAGTTATATAAGTGTTTTTGAAGAATTTAGTTAATATGCCACCATCATATTAATACCCCTGGGTTATTATAGGTTATTTCCCCTGATTTCAGAAGGAACAATTAATGAGCAGATGTTACAATAATTTTGTGCATATAATGTGTCTTTATAAGTTGTAGAAAACCAGACTTTACTGTAACTGTTCTATATCAGGTGTGGTTTCTTGAAACAAAGTTAAGATCCATTTAGGAACCTTTATTTTAGAGTGTAAATCTATTGTATTTTTTGTTATTGTAGAAAAGCAGACAAATGGAAAAAGAATCAATTTCAATGCCAAAAGTGGCTTTCAATCGACCTGTTCCCCTTCAGCAGCCCCATGCAACTTCCCTGCTGTGCTCTGAAGGTGTGTTTCTTGTTAAAATCCCAATCCCATGCACGTTTTCTTTCTCCTTTCTCTTCTTGTGGGGAGGTGAGGATGAGGTTTCTGGATGTCACACACTATACTCAAAAAAATGCCATATAGAGTGAACCGAGGCTTCCTGCCAACTTCAGTGTACCTTTAGTCAAGTCAGTGCACAGTGCACATGTATGAAACATTTTAGTGCAATTGGGTTTGTATGTTTATATTATTATGCAAACAAATTTTGATTTGTGGAGGAAATTATATCTATAGCTTTTTTATGGGAAAAAATGTCACTCTGGATATGAATATCTGCTAAAAGCCATAAATATAAATGTACATACATTATGATTTGATGTGATGATCGTTTATTGGGCTCTCCTGGAGGATGTCTAGTATTTACAGTTAACATTTAGCATCTGCTTCAGTGATACTTCATTAAATACTTAATGCTTCTTATAATCAACAAATGAATAGCTTCTTATCAAAACAGTTTTGGTTTTATTTTACTGTATTCATATTCATTTGGGTTTTATTTGGTAACACTTTACAATAAGGATAAATCTAAGGGTACTAAACATTAATAAATGTGTCAATTAATAACAACAACAACAACAACAATTATTATTAATAATAATAATAATAATAGTGGTAGTAGTGGTAGTAGTAGTTACTATTAAATAATTAAGTATTAATATTTTTATTGTGTACATTTTCAGCAGAAAATTACTTACTTGGCTCATAAAGTGTCCTCTTTGCAATATATGAATAATTATCCTTATGGTATGCAGTATTAAATATGTTAAAAGTAAAGAAATTAGCGAGCATGTACTTGATTATCATTTATGCTCTACTTAATATCATACAATACTATCATTACTGATGATGGAGACATAACTTAAACATTTATTAATGATTAATACTGTCTTGGCTACCATTAATAGATGTACTTGTATTGTAAAGTGCTACCATTATTCTCTTGTTATATGGTTATCACTGGTAAAGCACATACATTTGATATAAACAGTTTTCATTGCTGTTTATGTGAAGGAGAGAGAGAGAGTACTTGTGCCCATCTGCTAGATCCATCAGCACGGTGGGTTGATGAGCTTCAGGGCGAGTGGAGAGGCGGTTCAGGAACGGGATGAAAAAACAAACGGAGCATTGGTTTCTGGCTCCGCACGCTGCTGGACAGCTCTGCCACTTGCTGTCTCCGACACATAGAAAATATCAGTCTGTTTGACAGCAGCAGCACACTGCGCAGGTACATGAAACAGGCCTTTTATGATTATTATTCCATTGAAAAATAGACAGATGGCCCTCAAGGCCTCAAACAATAACACAGAGGGGAAAAAGTAAAGAGACATGGATGGAGAAAGAAAAAGATGAAGACAGAGAACTCTTATACTCCTAAACATGAAACTAGGTGGTCGTGTGTGTATAAGAGTGACTTTTACACAATGGAGACTAAAACTCAGAAGCAGTCTTAAAACACACGTGTGGAAAGATGTGGAGGAACTGACTGAATATGAGAAAAGGTGAAAAACTCATAAAGTTTGCTCATTCTAAAGAAAAAAAGATGTTAAATGAACAAGTCAGTCTACATGTACTAATAATCGTTCAACCAACAACAAGGTTGCGGCTGCGTACAAAGAACAGCAGCTACTGAATATTCATGCAGCCGTTTTCAAATCTAGAAATTTAAGCAATGAGCAACATTAAGAGCTTTTGCTTGAATCAGCCAACAAGAAGCTTGTCTACTGAGATTATCCAGAAACACTTCCACACAATGCATTTTAATTCTACTTTCAATTGCTTCAATTATTCAGCCATTTAAAATGAAGTGTGTAATATTAACTATTGTCAAAAGGGTCTACTTCTAACAGTGTTTGAGATTACGCAGTGTACCTCTGCTGTTTTTTGATGGTCCGCCATTCTAATGAGCTTTCCTTACACTCAAGGTTACTGACTTTGATATATGACTATAAGATTAATGTTAGGTATCACAAACATGACGCTTATATGCTTATAAATGGAGGTAACCAGCGTTCTTTGGAGCAATGCCATAAATGAGCCGTTTTTGTTACTCTAAAGAGCAGTGGTCATAAAAGATGTGTATGTGTGAAGAACTTTGAAGAATCTCTATCAATTTCTGCTTTTCCTCAAACTGAATATTCAAGCCAACAACCATTTATTAACTTTTTTAGCTGCAGCCTGGAAGCTCATTGCAGCCTTCGACATGCTTTAAATAGAAAATTTAAATGAAAATTAGCTTAAAATTTCCTCCTCACAGTCATTTGTTCTCTTTTTCAAACTGCTGTGAAAAGAATAGCCTGGACATTTTGCGGCACCCTTGGCCAGTCATCACGGCACCCCGCTTGGACGCCACTGCTGTGGCTGTTTCATCAGGCTGTTTCATTAAGAGGCTTGTCGATTTGTGCATGGAGAAAAGCAAGGCCCTTGGCTGTTCATTGCTCTATAGGTGAGGTAATGTCTGCCCTCTATGTTAACTTTGCACCCAGATTCACCTGCCCCTCTTTACCCTGCTCTACAGTCTCATCTGTCAGCCCCTCCTCCTTCCCGAGTCAACCCACCTGACCCTCAACCATTTCCAGATTACAGCCCCTCCAACCCCAGAGATCAAGCACACAGATTGGCTACAGTTTGGAGGTGGTCCCAGTCAAAAATAACACCCTTTGAAAAGAAGACCATTGACCAAAAAAAGAGACATGGACAGAGGAATGCCAAACTCTTCTTTTCTCCTTTATTTCATCCTCTGGGGTAGGGCCACAAGATGCGCTTGCTGAATGGGGCGACTGTCCGATAAGGTTACCCAGAGGAAATCTGTTACCCCCTCTGGTGCCTTCAGTGGGCAAAGATTGCAGGATGGAAACTTGTGAGAGAACATGGGTGAATCATTGCTTAGAACAGGGAACGTGAAGAAAAAGACAGATAGTGAGGGGAAAAATGAGTGAATGGAGCAGCTTATGTGGTACGGTAACGTGCAAAGCCCTGAAGAAACCCAAGGCGAAGGTCAGATAGCAATCAGGTGCCATCTTTTCAGCACCCTGGACTTTTCTCTACACCATCTGCCGTCTACTTCTCGCTGTACGTTTGCAGATAACTTTGAGAGAGTCTTAAATTGAGGAACCTGAACTGCACTGACCTCTTGAAGAGATCAGATATGACTGAGATGTGATATTTTTTAGAACTGTAAATGAGCTGTTACAGAGATTTTGAGGAGTTGTTAGGCATGACATTATTATCAAAGCAAACATAAATGTAATGTATTATTAATAATAAATACTTTAAAGACACAGTAAGTCAATGTAGTTTGTTAACAGTGGGTTATAGTTGCTAAGCAATGTAATCAAATGATTTTACAGACACAAAAAGAATAAAGGATTTTACATTTTATAATAACTTTAGAGGATTAAAAATGTTTTTCACTGCCTATTATTTAAGAACATTATATAAAAACATTATTTAAAAAATATTGTGACAAATGGATATATAGCATTTTAAAATGAAACTGTTTAAATATTTGATGTACAACGCTACTATAGACTGTTTCAATGAGGAAAACAATAACATAGCTACTACGCATGGCTGTTCCTTTGCCGGTGGCGCCAAAGAAATACTTATTTGCAGCAGTAACAAACAAATAAATGATTAAAAAAACCATACATTGTGATTTCCAGATTTTTTATTTTAGATTATGTCTCTCACAGTGGACATGCACATAAGATGAAAATTTCAGACCCCTCCATGATTTCTAGGTGGGAGAACTGGCAAATTCACAGGGTGTTCAAATACTTATTTTCCTCACTGTATCTCCTGTGCTTTCATTTCAGAGTGCAATGAGACATTAAACTGAATAATTTACTTATTTCTCTCACTGTAGTTTGATCCAAAACCAGTGTCAGTCTTTTGGAAATCTGTACACTTTAATTTGTGAAAGCAATTTTGAGCCTGGCCTCAGGGAACATCCAACAACTGAACAACATGGTCCTAACTTTAATTTCGACATCCTGTCAATAAATTAACTAACAAGTCTCACAAATACAAGCAGCGGTTATTAGCTTACGTCCATTTTTTAAACGCTGTTTACCACTCAAAGGAAGCATGCTAGGAACAGCTGTGTCACTTCCTACACTTGTGAATATTCATTTGAAAACACAATTAGCTGATTGATGCTTAGTATCAGATGATGCTCTGAATTTCAGATATCGTAATCAGTATCAGGCGAGAAAAGTTTGCATCAGTTCAACCATAAGCTCTTGTTTTTCCTTGAGATTCCAAACAAAGTCCAGACACCTGCAGGAATCCTCATATTTCTCTCCATCTCTTCAGCTGAGCTTTTCAATATAGCCCTTTAGAACCTGCTGTGGTGATTGTTGTGTCGCAACAGTGCTAGAACAAATGGTCCATGTCTTTTATCCACAGCGGGGATTGTTCAACAATGTGTTTTTGCACTCATATTTCTCGTTTCTGCCTCTCCTGTGTTTGCTCTATAATAAATCAATGCAGCTGAGTCCAGTCATGTCTGGACTGAAAGCTCATTAGCAGTCCTTCTTGGGGAACTGTCTGTTTTCCCACCTGAGCTCTTTAGTAACAGTTCTTCTAGAGAGCCTAATTAGCTATCCATCAGGCATCCAGAGAGGAGGCCAAATCCACAGGTCCTACAGGGGTCCTAAAGTTCCACGCAACCAATTAAGCACCTGGTTTCATCTCATCATTATGTTCATTTGAACAATTCTGACTGTGCACTTCATTTGACAAGTATATGCGGGTTGAGAGCACAATAAGCCCTTTGAACTGGCAAGTATGCTCAGTAAAGTAAGAGTATATTAACCTCAAATCCCCACCAGTCTATCATTTACTTATCAAGTATCAAATTAGACCGGTCATGCTGCCAATGTTTTTATTGGATCAGAAGGGAATGTAAGAGAAAAAAAACAAATTCTACATCTCCCCTCTTGCCCCATTGGAAAGGAAATACTGTTTAACAAGTGCCATAAGAGTGTAATAGAGAACTGAGCAAATCCTTTCTGCTTGATATTTTTTGCTATTACAATGTGTGGCTGTAGCCTCTATGCTCTTATATGTTTTCTTTTCATCTTTTTCTATCTATCCTTCTTAGCTCTTATCTCCTGTGTCTACATGCCTGAGTGAGAAAATGTGAGCAAGAAGCTGAAAGACAGAGGGGGAAAAACTATGAGAAATGTATTGTGAAAGGGGCAGTCAAAGGCTAATAGGATTGTGTCTGAACTCTGCAGGGTGGTGATGCCCTCCTGACCAAACCCACTTCCTCTCCCTTCTTCCCCTACTGCGAGGTCAACCAATCAGCTATCAGATCACTTCAGCCAGCTTAATCCCTGGAGAATTTCAGAACTTTGATTTTGACCTAGACTAGATCGAGAGATACAGGAAAGCCATAGGAGAGAGCAAGGAGAAAAGCTAATGAGCCAAGCGTCAGAGTGAAAGAGAAGATGGCTATGAATGATGTACAGAGGGAGGAGAAGGCCTTGTAACATGAACGGTTGAGTGACTAAATTGTTCGGAAGATACAGGCCAACGGGTGGTGAAAGGGTCTGCCCTATTAAGTCCACTCTCATACCTGCACAGCAGGACATGGCTCAGGGTAAAGGAGAAGAGTGAGGTTCTTCACAGCAAGAGGAAGTGGAAGAGGATGAGATGTGATAGCATGCAGAGGCTAGGTGGGCAAAAGAGGAGTGTTAACCCTTTAAAGCTTAAAGGACTCATATGAGCCTGCACTTTAATTGTTTGTTAATAGTTAATTTATAGGCAAATTATTTAATTATTAAATTATATCAAATTAATTCATTATATCACAAAGGTAAAGGCCATATACACAGTCATCCCAGAATATTATGACCACTTCTGATTTGCAATGAACGTGGATGTCACAGATGTCATGTGACAGGGTTTGCTGCATGTATATATAAGTGAGCACATTAGTCAGTTGTAGCAGAGTGTAAAAGCATCATCATGCACAAAGGATGCCATTTGACTGATGTCTAAATGGGCATGACAACAGGGTGAAGGGTTGTAGCATCTCAGA
>BRDA01067426.1:0-14287 GCA_036984385.1 Crenuchus spilurus | reverse complement strand
TATGTCATTCCCAAGACGAACTGACGCTGTATTGGCTGCAAAAGGAGGCCCTACACCTACTAATAAATTATTGTGGTCTAAAACCAGCTGTTTCACTTTCATTGTCTAACCACTGTATATTCACATACACAAGGATTAATAATTAACCTGTTTTCACAGAGAAAGTTGTTAGATGCAGTCCTAAAACAAGTTCATTTGTGTTCAGCTTCAGGAACTTGAGCTGAGCTGAATGGGCTTCGTGAGACAGGCTTCAGTGTTTCCATTCTTCAAAACAAATAAAACATTGCAGAAAGATGTCCATAAACACTAGCAAAAAACTGGCACTCTTTCTTACACAGATAAATGAAAATGTATCCCACCTGCTGCTTTCTTGTAAATGCAGACTTGGTGTAATGTGTCTGCCATACTCGTGCCCTTTCTACCTCTGGGTGAGCACTCTAAAAAAGACAGATTGCCTTTGAAAAGAACAGCTGAGTCGTGATCAAAGAAAAAACACATTTCGTTTTCCTGCTTTGCCAAAGTGAAAATTTGTTAGAAGTCAAAGCAAGGCAAAAAATGTGAGGGCAAATGCTGGAATGTCTGTGCTCTCTGTCTGACCTCAGAAACAATGTCTCAACCAGTGACCTGATGCTGTTAGTGAAGAAGAGAACATTCTTTCTTAGGTGTGAAAGGCCTGAAAAAGCAATGCAAAGATTCAGGTATTTGATCTCTTACCTCTTAACAGTTCACTGCATTTTTTTAGGATTTTTCTCCTGAATCAAAAATATAGCACTTTTAATTTTTCCCTCCACAGAAATATTTTGTTTCAGGCTGCACAGCACCAAAGGGACTTTATGTTGGTTCTTCTCGCAACTCTTCAGTAGGAAAAAATCTCAGTGCTCAGTTCTATTTCTGTGGACCTAAAAATCTGAAAATTATCGCAACCAAAAATCAAAGCTTCAACTTCTTTAATGCTTTTTCCAGAAAGACATGACACCTGGTTCATTTGAAGCACAATCCTTAATTGTCACCTACAAATAGTCAGAAATGAACAACTTGCGTCAATACAAGAGAGTTTACGCTTTTATTTGACAACTTCCTTTTATATCTCAGAAACTAAGAAAGTAATGAATGTTTGAATGTAAGGAGTAAACACTGGAACCAACGCTGGACACTTACATGAATGACATTTCTGCATTTGCAGCTTAATTGCAGCTATGTAAGGATTGTAATTACTTCAAATAAAACTACAAATAACTTCAACTAAACTCAAATAATATACCTCTTATATGAGAAATATTCTAGTTAATATCAAACTGTTATGCTTATGTATATAACCAGCAACTACGGTGGGCTGTTTTGTTTCGTTCTTTTAAATCTACTAAAAAACAAGCTGTTATTAAAAAATAATCCATTACAAATTATCTCCTAAATTGTAATGAGATTACTTATTATTTGCTGTACAATTTATTCTCATTACTTTGCTTCTGCATTACTTGATGTACCTCCATCCCAAAGACAAACAAATCCATGTCTGAATTAGATTGGCTGTATTTAAAAACTCATAAATGTGTTTTTAATGTATCACACATAATTAATATTGTTTTTAGAGACTAAAGTAATTAAAGTCAGTAACTGTAATGTAATGTACAAATAATTTTTTACATCATTACAGGAAAAAGTAATCACATTACTGTGATTTGTTTATTTGTACTGCATTACACCCAACACTAGTTATAGGGAAAGACAAAATAATGGATACCAAAAGAAATATAATTGTCTGGTTATAATAATATATCTCTCATTGAATTTCTTCTTTGACGAAGCTGATGGACTTTACCATCACTTCTCTGCTCGTGAGATTCATATGTGCTTTTGCACTGCTGTAAGGCTCAAATGTTGGTGATTCAAGAGGTGAGGAATCTGAAAACTCATCTTTACACAAGAGTTTTTAAGAGGCTTTAGCGAGACATCTGGAGTGGACTTAATAAGGTGTTTCTTTCACGTGGGAATTAAAACACCCCTCACTCTTTCCTGTCGTGTACAGTATTAGAGTGCCCCGGGTTTCGGTAATGACCTCTGGGTGCATTTGTGGGGCCTTCTTTTTAACACAAGCACATGGCTGGGGTCGCCCCCTTGGGCTACAGGGGCACCAGAACACAGGGTGCTCAAACACAGGCCCCAGTACACCCACATTCCAGCAAGGTCGAAGGTCAGCATTACTGGCACCTTGTATAAAGCTTTTATACATGTCCGCAAGTCCTTCGGAAAACAGTGGGACCGGTCTTTAGAAGTTATACAGGATCCACTCCATACAACATTCCCAAGCTATTAAGGTCCAGCAGATGTACAAGGCTGGAGCATTTTCCATGCCCTCTGTGCCCCATTTCTTCCTCAAAACCATTTCCCAACCATGTTCATTAGCTGTTCTCCCATCTCCTGTGTTGAGGACCTGGATGGACATTCACATATGGGTACTGTTGGGTTTTCAGGGAAAATATTGTCAAATGGAAATGGCCTATTCAGGTAATCACTGTCATGGATGTCTGGTCCCAAATCTGGCCCTCACTCTATTTTTGCTATTCATTAAAGAACTAGTGTGTATACAATAGTATATAGTATAATAGAGTAAAAAATGATCTGCACTTTAGTTATCAAAACTTCTGTTGGCTGCCTTGTCTTGTCAATGCTTTTTGTACTGTCAGTGTCTACACTGTAGCGGCTGTGCAGGTTTGAATGTGTTATGTCAGTTCATTTATGGCTGCAATGCAATAAAAAAATGCTTGCCCCACTTATGATTTGCACAAAGGAAGAGCAGCATGCACTGATTTGTTTTTAGTGGTCTGAGGGTGTGTTTGCAGCTCATATTTATTACAGACTATGTGCACAATATGGAGAAAGTGTAAAAGAAAATTTGGAGAGGTTCTCTAAAGTTTAAAGTTTTTTAAAGTCTTTTTTTAAAAAGAATAATTTTTGGTGGTGAGACATGGATTCATCACTACAAGCCTGAGAGTAAACGGTCAACCATCAACCATCAGCTGCCAAATTGATGTTCACAGTTGTTCTGGGTTCCTTGATAGAAGCCATACGAGAACAGAGATTGACATCTGATGAAGAGGTGAAGACAGTGGTGCATTCATATTTCACAGCTCAGCCAAAAACATGTTTTAATGAGGGAATACAAAAGCTTGTTGATCAATGGATGAAGTGTATTGAAAGGAGATTATGGTACAAAATAATGTATTTGTCTTTTCTGAAAACTGAATAAAATACATTCTACAGCCAAAGTGCAGATCATTTTTGACTCGCCCTCATAAATATGTTGGTTTGTAATGACTTCAATAGGTTTTTACTGTCAATTCAGGTATCTTCAGTACAGCACATAATGAAACAAATCAATGTTCCTACAGGACCAGGCGCAACACAGAACACAAGTGCAATGACAGCATACAATAAACATGTAATGGTACAGGCCCTATACTATAGTACAGGCCCTCTAACTAGACTAAGACAGTACAAGGCAGGACAAATGTAATGATGGTCAGTACAAGGTACTGAGTTATTGTCTAGTGGGGAAGGATTCTAGCCTGCAGTGAGTGTTATGTGCCAATATTGCAATGATATGCTGTGCAAATGTGACATTTTGTCCCCGAGAGTCAGACTGTGTGTGTTAAGGAGTCTGACACTCTGAGGGATGAAACTGTTGGACAGCCTATCAGTGAGGGTCTGAATGCTGTAGTATCTTCTACCTGAAGGCAGCAGGGTGAAGAGACCATGTGATGGGTCCTCCACAATGCTGAGAGCTTTCCAGATGCAGCGCTTGTTGTAAATGTCTGTGAGTGTTGGGAGAGAGACCCCAGTGATCTTATCAACTGTCCTCACTATATGCTGGAGACTCTTTCTATCAGATACAGTGCAATTCCCAAACCAGACAGTAACACAGCTGCTCAGGTTGGACTCTGTGGTTCCTCTGTAGAAGGTGGTGAGGATGGGAGGTGGCAGATGAGCTTTCCTTAGTCTTCTCAGAAAGTAGAGATGATGTTGGGCTTTATTGCTTATGGAGCTGATGTTGAGGGACCAGGTGATGTTCTCCTCCAGCTGAACACCAAGGAATTTAGTTTTCCTGACAATATCTATGGGGGAGCCATTAATGTTCAGAGGAAAGTGGGGTCTCTGTGATCTTCCAAAGTCAACAACCATCTCTTTAGTTTTATCAACATTTAGAAACAGGTTATTGACTTTCCACCAGTACATTAGTGTTTTCACCTCCTCTCTGTAAGCTGACTCATTGATCGCACTGATAAGACCCACCACAGTCGTGTCATCTGGAAATTTAATGATGTGCATTGCTGCACAGTCATGAGTCAGTAAAGTGAATAGCAGTGGACTGAGCACGGAGCCCTGATGGGCTCCAGTGCTGAGTGTGGTGGTGCTGGAGGTGATTGTACCGATCCGGACATACTGAGGTCTCCCAGTCAGGAAGGCCAGGATCCAGTTGCAGATAGAGGTGTTCAGCATATTTATTTTTTAATTAATTAGCATATTTATATATTTTTTTATGGCTGAAACGTCTGGAGTTAGGCCAGGGTGAGTGGAGTCAATAAACATGCAATTACTGTGCAGTAATGTGCTTAGGTGCTTATGTTTTTGCACAGAAACGTATGTTAGGGATTCCTTTCATAATGGTGCAGATTAAAAAATACAAATTAAATCATTGTTTAAAACCCTGTTTATAAGAACATGGTTTAGTCATACACCTGCAGAAGTTGAAAGTGATGCTGGTATTGGCAAAAGTGTTGAAATAATTAATTATATATTATTTCTCACTGTGACATCACAGAAAGTATAGAAAGTGCTGTTTATATTGTACTTCTTTAATTGATACCACATTTATGTTCAGACAGTCAGATAATCTATTAACATATCAACAGGTGTGTGGACAGAGTGACAAGACACAAACTAATAACGTTCACTAACCAGAAGCCCTGAATAAACAAGGAGGTCGGCCTCCTGCTCAAAGCCAGAGATGCTGCTTCAAGTCAGGAGACTGGGAGGCTTACAGCTCTGCCAGAGCTAACCTGAGGAAAAGGATCTCTATGGCCAAGCATTGCTACAAACAGCCGATTGAACTTCACCTCCTCTGACCCCCGCGTATGTGGCAAGGCATTCAAACTCTCACTGACCGTAATAGACCCGGTACTGCACCACCCATCAACTGTGCTTCACTTTCGGACGAGCTAAACTACTTTTATGCTAATTTTGATCGGGGAAGCAGGTGGCCACCTCAAAAATAGATCCTACACCCTGTGCTTGTGCTGAGAAGCTTTGTGGTGTCTTTATACACATTTTCAATCTGTCGCAGCTGTGCCAACCATCTTAAATTGTGCCCAGTGCCAGCGATAGGCATTTGGGTGCACTAAGCGCAAATGCTTTCTGGGGCTCAACTTTACTCCCCCCGCGAGTCCACAAACTTTAACTTCAAGGATGAGCTTGGGGGGGGGGGGTTGTAGTGGCTGTGAAGGCCAGAAAGCATTTGTGCTTTGGTGCCCTGCTTGTGTTCCCTGTGTGTGGACGTGGCTCTCCTAAGGGTGAGTGGCAGTTGGTGCCCCCATGCATTTTGGCACTTGTGATCTACGTGGGTGGAGTGCCAGCACTGAGTCGGCCACCACTGTGCCAATGCCAAAGCATTCGACCACCTCAGCTTTGAATGACTTCTGCCCTGTCCCTCTCACCCCAAACTGATCTCCAAGCTCAGCCTTTGTATATACATTTATTTATATATATATATATATATATATATATATATATATATACTTTGTAAATGCCTTTATAATTAGTCCTGCTTTTCATTGATTTCAAAGCAAAGAGAAAAAATCAGACATAAAGACTGTCATTGTAAGTGGAATGTTGTGTGTATTGTTAAAATTGGTAATTAAATATGTAATTTTGTGGTTATATTTGAATACTGCTGCAGAAAGTTGTGACTCTCAGGGGTTAATCTCTACATTCGTTTGGAAATTTCTTGTTTTGTTTGTGGCTCCAGGAGTAAAACATGTTTCCCTTATTTTCCATCATCACAACTATTGACTCTTTTCCCCTTTCATTCCGGGAAAGCGGACCCTCATTCATAGTGTCTCTGTCAGACCCTACAGTCTTTGAACATTATTCACCAGCAAAACTTCATCTCAGTGCATTTTTGATTCCCCATCCAAGAAGTGATCTTTTGAACGTTTGCTTGAAAGATATTTCCAATGAGCAGCTGGGATATCTGCAGGCTTTGTGGGTCCAACAGGTTTCTCAGATCAAACCACAAAAAGGTCCATAAACTTATTACGGCACACTCTGATCTCAGTGTCATGGTACAAGAGCACAAGCTTCCAGGGTCTTCTGCTATGTGGCATTAACACATGTACAGTATTACTGTAAAAGATAAAAGATCTTTCTCGTGTGATCTTCTGTCTCTTTGAATTGGTTTCACAGCATGCAGTGTAGACTGACTCTTGGCCTCTAAATGATCCTGCAGAAGGTTTTTTTTTGTCATTAAACATGATTGTTATGAGTTCCCCAGACCTGCAAGCTGGCCTGGACCATTAGAAATGTGCTAATGCACTTCATCTGAATTTACAGAGGGGCTTATTGGGATAGACCTGGCTCAAACACACCCATCCAGGCATGGGACGACCTTTGCATATCACGCATGTGGCTAAAGATAGAGCAATGGCAAAATATATTAGACCCCTGGAGCTTCTGTCTGTTTGTGTGTGTTCTCCAAATGCTTTAATAATCAGGGCAGACATGATTAAATGGTTTGTAGAAAGATGAGTGTAAGATACAGGGAACAAATGTCTGGACAAAACTCAAATGAACTAGATGAACTATTTGTGACCCATAGACTTCTTTCAGTCTATGGTCTCATGAGTGTCCCCAGAGGAACATTTTATTGCTCAAGTGTTGCTCTTTGAAGTCTCAGGAGACTTAATGGAGATTCTCTTAAAATTCCTTAGGAGAAAAAGCATGACACCAAAGCGAGAATTGAGATTCTTCCAGATTACCATTATAACAGTCACAGCATTGAAACCGAGATGGCTTTTAGTTGTGAATGAGAAATTGTTGAGCTCATATTGAGAT
Source organism: Crenuchus spilurus (assembly GCA_036984385.1). Taxonomy (NCBI): domain Eukaryota; kingdom Metazoa; phylum Chordata; class Actinopteri; order Characiformes; family Crenuchidae; genus Crenuchus; species Crenuchus spilurus. The sequence goes on along the minus strand of BRDA01067426.1, from coordinate 7,180 downwards.
TCCTGTCTTCAGTAAACATGAGTTATTGTTTTTGGAAATCTGAGCACAATGTGAAAATTGATTGAGATTTGTACTAAAACACAAAAGGAGACGTGAGATCATTGAGATCTGTGATTATCTCAGGAGAAATAGTAGCAGGAGACTTGAGATAGAGTCTCCATTGTTTCTCCCTCGGATCTCATTGTCTAGGAGCAACTACTGAGATATTAAGGAGATCTCTTTGATTTTTCTTTTCTCTGGATTCCTACTACTGATACTGTCTTGAAAGCTTAATATCCAGCATTATTTTCAGTAGTTTGTGCTTTAGAAGCTGAGGGCTCATAAGCCTATTGCCAGTTCATTGCTTGTCCTTCCTTGAACCACGTTTGCAGACACTAGCAACTGTACATCCCAGGAGCACTCAACACAATCTGCCATTTTATAGATGCTTTGACCCAGTAGTCTAGCTATCACAATTTGGCCATTGCCATAAAGATAATAATAATAATAATAATAATAATAATAATAAAATTCTAGTTCATTGTGTGTATCTGTATACAGTATATATATATATATATATATATATATATATATATATATATATATATATATATATATATATATATATATACACACAGATGAATCACAACTTAAATGTTATTACCACCCATTAATACAAAAATAGCCATTTATAACTAAGTTATTTAGCATTAATTAGCATTTTTACCTCATAGTTTGGATATTCTGATGTAGATAAAACAATTTATATGAGATTTTGATTCAAAAATAACTACACAGATGCACAATAAGGAGCTTACAAAAGCAAGTTAAAACAGTCCAAACAGTTTCACACTGCAGTTCAAACTGTACCCTCACCATTATTACAGACCTGTTGGAGACTATCTACAGGTTTCCTTGAAGATTAGTTACTACTTCTTGAAGGTAAACAGAGAATTTGCACAGTTTAATCTTACAGTATTATCCATGGGCAAGCTGCACGAAATAAGAGCAGAAGCAGGAAATAAGGACAATTGATCCAATTTACTGTGGAAATGAGAACATTGCCTTGAGTTAAGAACATTCGCTTTACTCATTGCTCAAATAAGTCCTGGTCTTTTCAAGGACCAGCAAATGCAGGGCTATTCCCGCAGAATGGATCAAAATCACAGTCTCTAGCCACTTCTATTCACACCACATTGAGTTTTAGCTCTCCAGTGGGAGTATAATATCATAACTGTGCACCCGCAGACAAGACTCATACATTTGTAGAATGTAGGAAGTGGGATTGGTTGTTGATCACTGTTCTAGTGCCTTGAGTCTCCTGACTGCGGTGTTTTGGGTGGTTAGTCAATTCTCAGTCATCATATTGGTTATGTGACACAGTAACTGGTGTAAACATATGGGCTATAGTGTTTTTTTTTTACTTTCTGAGAATTTGCAAGGCCTTTCAGTATTAGAGCATCATGTACTAATCAAATACAGCCACTGTTGCTTCATAAGCGAGGTCATGTGAAAGTCACGCTTTGTCTTCACTGACTTGATCTCTTGGTTTCATTTTCACTTGCTATCAGCACAACAAAACATACTGGAGAGAAAGAGAGAGCAAAAGAAGGAGAGAGTTTCAGGGTTCAGTGCAAAGGAGAGGTAACCTTCAGCTGAACTCGGAGAAGGATGAGTAGAATCACAGATATGTCCTTGGCAGCCATCCTCTCATCTCCATGTGGGTTGCATTTGTAAGGTTGTGTTTGTTTAAAGAACCCCTCCACTGTATGTACTGTTGAACAGCCATGTTTCTTGACTGTGTTGAGGACTTTGATGGCTTCTTTATCAAGTCGTGCTATCATGAGGACAAGAACAGTACGGTCATTTTTTTGTACTTTGCATGATTAGGTGCAGTTTTGTACATATTTAGTTCATTGGTCTGATGAACCTAAAGCTTAAAAGTCCTCCACAGAATCCTCCAAGGACCATTTATTTAGAAACCTTTTATTTTTCAAGTGCATACTACCATTACAACAGAAACGTCTATGCAGCTTTTGGCTGAACTACATTCTGCACTGAAGACTCAGGAACGAGAGTGAATGTTTTTAATCCTCACAGGAAAGTACAGTTTGTGTCATAACAGATCTTGACAATAAGGCCAGGGCCTTCACCAAAAACTGGGCCTGGGTCTGCAATGTTCATACCTTTGCAGATCTTGCCAGGTAGAAAGACAGCAGCGGCAGAGCCTACCCTTTTGGGTGACAGGACCATGATCAACCGGGTGGTGATGAGCAAGATCGAAGGAAACAGGGCATACGTCACTTCCTTTTTAAAGACCGTTGGTGGTCTGTGATATGCTGTGATAGGAAGGAATAACATTAATATATAGTACCAGTCAAAAGTTTGGACACATCTTTTCATTCAATGTTCTTTTTTTTCTTTTTTTCCTACATTGTAAGAAATACACATAAGCAATCATGTAATAAACTTAAAAGTGTTAAACAAACCAAAATATATTTTAGATTTTAGATTATTCAAAGTAGACACACAACTGATGTCTCAAACACATTAAGAGGCAAGAAATGCAAGTCATGAACTCTTGACAAGACACAGCTGTTAACTGAAAGCCATTCCAGGTGACTACCTCATAAAGCTGACTGAGAAAATGCCAAGAAAGCTGCATCTAAGCAAGAGGAAGGACTTTGAAGAATGTAAAATATAAACATATTCTGGTTTAACACTTGTTTGTTTAGTAAATAATTTCATATGCATTTCTTCATAGTTGGGATTTTTAAATAAAGAAAAACCACTGAATGTCCAGGAGGTGTGTCCAAACTTTTGACTGATACTGTAACTTTGTCAATTTGGTAAATTATGGATATTTCAAGGTTATGAAATATAATGTGGATAAATGAAAATTTTGATGTTAAAACAATATATTTTTTACTTTTTACTTACCCTGAACTTGATCATTTACATATAATTTAGTATTACTGTTTATAATTTGACAGAATTTTAGTGTTTTGTGTTCTTCCTACGCTAATTACTTTAAAGTATACCTGCAACTGTTTCCTGTGAAGCTGCGTCATTGTGACGTCTTCATTTCACAACTTCCAGTCTTTGGCTTGCTTGCTAATGTGCTGTGTAATTGTGTACTTACCCCACGCTTATGGTTAATGGCCCTTAATTACAGTATAACCAAACATGGGTGCTTGTTTGACAGGTGTAGAACATCAACATCATCCTCAGATTTGAATTCTGACACTTTCAACCAGCTCTCAGGCATGGTAAAACTGTCTGGAGACGTCTCACCATGGTTGGGAAGCACATGAGTAATGGACCTCAGGGGCTTTTTTTGTGGATGATGCACCGTGGCAAAAGTGGAAAACAGAGATGTAAAGGTCTGCTATGCACTCGAAAGGGGATTCGGAAAGTTTCCCGCGGTCACACAGTGGTGCTGGGAAACAAACGAGCTCATCTGCCTTGCACATTTCCAGACTCCATCAATGGGTTCATAGGGAAGTTTCGGAACTGTGCTTCAGCAGAACTGTGCCAGAAAACGGCCATGTGCTATTGATGAGCACGAAGTGTTACCAGAGAAAAATGAGTCTGATAATGACCAGAGATGCTGGAGGAACTGTGTTATTTCTTGATTTTCTCTCTGAGTCTGGTCAATGTGATAGATTCAAATTACTACCACTCGCATGAAGTAGTTACTCAGTCACTATTATAACAACTGACCATTGTATACAGAAAGACACAATTTGCTTGAATGGAACAAGAAAATGTATTTTGACATCACCTTGGGATTTTCACCTTTGACCTTATTGACAAATCAAGTGCACGCTGATGTGAACGCCCAGTCCTGCCTGCACTGCATGTGTACTCACTGGAAAATGGGCCAATTACTACTTTATTAAGAGTAATTGTGTGTCCGGTGAACCTTGGAGGCTTCGGAAGGCAACATGCAGCGATAAGTGAGACTTTGTCAGATTGCATTATCGATAAACACACAAGGCCTCAGTGAAAATTCCTCAAGAATCAAGGTCGGCCAGACAATCCTACCAGCTTGCCTTTACATGCCGTAATGAGGAAACCTAACAGCAGCCAATAGAACCATAACACACTGGGCAAAAATGGCATTATATCATTACCCCCCATGCAATAGTGATGGTTGTATATATATATATATATATATAAAACAAACAGGAAAAAATACACTTGCTACATCTTTTGTGAAGTTCTATAATGCCGCTGTTAATACTTAAGGACAGACAAGCAGAGATTAAAGGTCTGTGGCATGGCTCTGTTTGAGGGTAGTGATGGAGTAAGTGAGAAACTGTTGGGGTGGCGTGTGTTGCCTTGTAGAGCAGAAAGGAAGATGTCGATTAATGAACTTGAACTCCAGTGACCCGTCACCTTCGCAGAGGAGGCTGGACAAACAGATGGGGTCAGGGATGTGCCGGCCGTGACCCCGCTGTTTACACTCCCAGCAGTGAAGAGCAGAACAAGGGTCATGGTTCAGAGGTCAGAGTTCAGCATAAAGGGAAAAATAACACATGCATGTGCACTGTTGTGCTCTCACATTAGCATTCAGGGATATTAACTCAGCCACATGCAACACACACATTCATGCAGAAACTGACACTCACTCATATATAAGGCAGAGTGAGTGAGTGAAAGAAAAAAAGGAGCGCAAGTCTTTTTGGACCTGCATCTGGATACCAGATGGTGTTTGAGTCATGCCTGGGTTACCAGGGGTTGGGAGTAGTCTGTTTAGGGGGGAAAGAAGAACTACGTGCATACACACACACACACACACACACATATATACACATACACACTTGTTTTAATACACCTCAGGACACAAAGACAGATAATATTATATATATATTTATATATACTGATCAAAAGTTTTTGAATGTTTCTGGTATGTGCCTAGTTGTTCAGGGCTTCATTCTACAGCAAAATAATGATCCAAAACACAAGTCCAAGCTCTGCCAGAACTACCTACAGGCAAAAGAACAAGATGGTCAGCTTGAAAACATGGAGTGGCAGCCAGTACCAGTGCTAGGCATGTGGGTGCCCTAAGCACAAATGCTTTACTAGGCCCCATCCTGCCTCCCTCCAACACACAAGTCTCCGCCACCCCCGTGAGATCAATGTCCATCATGCACGGTGCTGTGTGTGTGATGAACAGATGTTTGCTCAAAACGTATTCTCGGACCATGGGTTGATGGGGGGGGGGGAGTTGGGGCGGTTCACAGCAAATTTTTAGGTGGTGTCCCCATCGACAAATGAAGCCTCACGTGTAGTGGGCAAACCCTGTCTATTGTAGAAAGAATGCCATGAGTGTGTTTAGCTGTTATATCTGCCAAAGGTTCTACTGTGATGAGTCCAAAGTTTAAAGACATTTTGGTTTATAAATTGATTCTATTATGTATTATTTATCTCCTGTGCTTTCATTTCAGAGTGCAATGAGACATTAAACGGAATAATTAAAAAAAAAAAAACTGTGGAATATATATATATATATATATATATATATATATATATCAGGGAGATATCTGAATCACAAACTGATGTTAATTATATTTTGTCCATGACTACTTATTAAATAATTCCAAATGGTCTGTCCGCTCCCTTTTTATAGCTTTTCCGATGGTTGTGCTGTTTCCACACATGTATTTTCATATTAAAGCATTTAACCAATCACATTTCAGCCATCATTTGTTGCCAGGCAGGGTCAATGTCAAAGATGTCTGGCAGAGGCCTTCACAGTCCATTCTGTAGCCTCTCTCCCCCCCACACACACACACACAAAATAAATGTCGATGAAACTGTTGCTTCAACCAATCAGATTTTGAGTTGGTGTCACCAGGGCCCTCTAGCAGGCATCTGGCAACGTCACCGTATTTTTAACCATTGATTGGATAGTCAATCTAGTTAGCATTAGCTTTGATGTTGATAGGAAAGGACTTGATGGAACTGAAGTGCATGGATAATCTGTACAACAGAGTTATTTCACTGTTTTTGAGGAAAGAGAGGAGGATGGATTTTGTTTACAAATAATCAAAATTTTTCATGAGTAAAAAAAATCCTAAATAATATTGCAAGTTTATGAGGTTATTACTGATGTTTTTATGTGTCGGTAGCTGCAGTAAGAGACTTTTTCACCCCTGGTTTGTTTATTCAATAGAGGCATTTATTAAGGCTACAGGAGTTATCTGTTTGTGATGCAATGGCTCTTTATACTGTATTTCTGCATATTAAATGTTTTTTATAACCATAACTTAGTTTCTGAGGGGTAGATTGATTCAGACAGAGCATTACTGAAGGCCTAGGTGTGAAATGCACGGTCCACCACTGATATATATACACACACACAACAAATAAAATTGATTACAGTGGCACATGTCAAAAATTGTAATATACAGTATTTAGCAGCAGGTCAACAGTTAGTTACTTAAGTTGATGTGTTGCAAGCAGGGACAATGAGACCGTAAGGTCCTGAGCGACTCTGACAAGGCTAAATGACTGATTCAGAGCATATCCAAAAGGGCATGTCTTTGATGAAGTTAGAGTACCGAACTAAATAGGTTCATTAATAGACAGTGGTGGACAAAGTACTCAACTCTAGTACTTAAGTAAAAGCTTGATACTCATGGTGAAAATTTACTCAACTACAAGTAAAAGTTGCGCAGTCAAAAGTTTACTCAAGTTAAAGTACTGAAGTACTTACTTTTGAAAATACTTAAGTATTCAAAAGTGCAAACTATTTTTTGTAATATCAGTACATTGCTGTATTTGTTTTGAGTGCATTTGCAGAACCTTGTAACTTGCTGAAACCACCTGATGATGTATTGACATGTAGAACCACTCTGCAACAAAGTCTACACCACCTGTAAAACTTCAGTAGGGATGAGCGAGTACACCACTATCTGTATCTGTTCAATCATCTAAATGATCTGTACTCGGAGTGGGTGGAGCCTAAACTGGAATTGGGCGTGGTTAACAGGAAGTGGGTGGGTCTTAAATCTACATTATTTTAAGTCTGAGATTGTTATGGATTGATCAGAAGTTGCTATATGTATTGTTTATATTAGGGATGCACCGATACCGCTACCAGCATCGGGTATCTGTCCGATACCACGTGCGTGTACTTGTACTCGTATTCATAAAAGTGCTCCGATACTACAGGATCCGATACCAGCGTGGT
>BRDA01067425.1:0-13010 GCA_036984385.1 Crenuchus spilurus | reverse complement strand
TCTGACCACTGTGCAGGACTTGTATATGTCATTCCCAAGACGAATTGATGCTGTATTGGCCGCAAAAGGAGGCCCAACACCATACTAATAAATTACTGTGGTCTAAAACCAGGTGTTTCAGTTTCATTGTTTAACCTCTGTAATATATATATATATATATATATATATATATATATACATATAATTATGGAGACTCTAGTGTTATTAGGTTGCATGATAATGTGAGCACATAAAATGTCCTGCATTAATTTAACTTCTGAAGTATTACATTTACACCTGCAATTAAAGCCGTTGTTGCTTTTGAATTTGATTAGATGACCACTTTGGCAGCGAGTCAAATCTCTCAGTATTCTGCCATGATCACCATGATAATATTTCCACCATAATCATCAGCACTACTACTGTTCCCTTGATACCAGTTGGACAGTTTAGATGTATTTAAACCTCTTCAAGATTTCTTATATTAAATACAAGTTAAACTGCAGTTCTGAATGTCTCACATATTCACACTGTATCATTTTTCTGTTGACACTAAAGCTCTAGTTGTCAAATCCATGAAGGCTATTAAAGAGGAATTTCACCAATGTTTCACATTTTCAGCCAAATGAGATAAGGTGTAAAGCAAATCATTCAGGGCGATTTGGTGTGAAATGCTCTATTCTAATGAATCAGAATCATAACTGTTCACAGTGGTGGTGTTTGGAACCAGATGTCTGAAGAGATTAAAGGGGCCACCTCAAGGTAAACTGAATGCCCTTTTCTTTTTGATGTAGTACATAAACATTGTTGAAGTTTCCCATCATACCATTCAGTCCTCAATCTATAATTGAAAACTAAGCTGAAGGAAAAGGTAATATTATTGATTGCTTTTGTGATGTCACTAAAACCAACACATTCACATAAATCCATTTTCTCCAGACTATCTAATCATGCAGAATTTAAAAAGAGAGCTGCAGGCTGGACTGCTTTTTTGGGATGAGACACATCCACTGTCATATATTAATCTTATTGAGGCAGAAAAACAGCCTGTTTAATCCTGAGGGGTAAAGATATGCTATATAATGGCCATGTAAACACGAAATATTTACTACATGAAACCATTTCATTTCATGCAATTATAAATAAAAAGTTTTATTATGGCTTTGTCTTGCTCCTCACTCCTCCAGCATGTCACTTACCCTCATGCTTGTCACCAGAACTCCATTGCCCATCATCCTTTGTAATCCTATCCTTCCCTGTCAGTCCTCCTTAGTTCCCTCTTACCTCCCAGAACTCTATTATCCAGAATCCCTTCAGGGCCCCTTCAGTCATGTGATGTCCGTACCTCTCACCCTTTTGTTATCCCTTTTATAAACCGAGCTCTCCAACATCCCCTCTTTGCGAAGTATTGTATTTGCTAACACATACCAAGCATTTCTCTCTGTCTCTCTCTCATGTATTCCTGTGCTTCCATTTTTTAGTCTGACCTTGCTCTAGCCATTTGTTATTTGTAGCAGAGCATTTCTCTGTTCTGTAGCTTAGCATTTAGTCTGTTCTGTAGTTTAGATTTAGTCTTAGCATAGCGTTAGCTATGTTTGTTAGCTCCGCTTTAGTATAGCCTTAGCTGTAGATCTCTCTTGTGTTTTCTTCTTGTTCTGGAGCTCAATTCTTGCTTGTATTGACTATTATTAGCTTTTGCCCTTTTTCTTTTGTTTATGTCCTGCTTGATAGTTGAACTTGGACTGTGAATTGGTGTATGGCTTTGAAATACCCCTCTATATTCAGTAAAGTCCATTTCTCTAAATCTGTCTGTCCCCTTTCAGTATCACGTCCAACCTGACAAGTTTTCAGTACATTTTTTAAAAATAAAAAAATCCTTTTATGATAAAGACGTACATGCAAAAAATCTATTACAGAGACACCTACAGTAGATTGGGTTTCCCACACTTCTATCTGCACTCTTTTTGTCTAATTTATGTTTTCATTAACATTTGCTTTTTCTGGTTTTGAAAAACATTTATTGATGTGATTTTGTCAGTGTCTCAATAAAGACATGTGCAAAAAAATATTGTTACTTAAGGGCTTTCTTAAGGGAAACCAACACGCACTCTTACATTTTTCATAAAATACTTCACTTCTAAACTGTTAAATGTTGCATACATTTATTTATTTAACAAATTGTTTAGATATTTTAAGCGTTGAAAAACCACACCTTAAGGCTTGAAAAGCTGGGTTTTGAGATCTATTTGAACATCACATTGAATCTCTGAGTTTTCCAAGATATACAAAATCCTCTAAGACTGTCTGAGTAATGAACAGTTATTGAGAGAGTGCAGATTTGTCCATAATTTTTATACAAAATTTAGTGCACAATTTCTTTTCAGAAACTAACATTTAATATACATGTGTCATAACATTTGTTCAAGCCACATTTATGTTTTTCTCTAGTTTGATGAATTCAGTAAATAAATTGTGTTAAAATCGGCAGACGTTTGTTCAGTTTTCTCTAATTATTGAACACTATCATAAAAACAACAGAATTTTGATGGTGTAAATTGACAGACACTGTAGTTAAACCCTCAGTGGTTTAATTTAGTTAAGTGGAGCTTCTGATGGGTTTTATGCAATACCCTTAAGTAATGCCCTTAGGTAAGGTTTATACTTAAGGGATCCACTTAAGGTTTTTATGCAAGCAGGTTATGGTCTATAATTGTAGGATAGACAATTATAGAAGAAGAAAGAAGAAGAAGAAGAAGAAACCTGTATAAAGAAATTGAAAAATTGGATAACAGTACTAAAATAAATAATGATGAAAAGACATCTAGAAAAGAAAACAGTGAAATCCAACTTACCCAACAGACCTTTACCATCTTTGAATTTATTCTCAAACTTCTCTTGGCCTTGAACACCTATGAATCACAAATAGTGTGCACTTTCTTTATTTTTTCTTAACATTTTCTTTTATCAAGCTGTGTAGGTGTTGATGTAACATTAGTAATATAAATGACAGGATAAGTTAGTTCTTGGTCACAAGATTTGAGGTCTGCTCTGATTTGAATTCACTCACATACTTTTCATTCAGCTCCAAAGTCCACTGACCAAAAAGAAAGAATGCTGTGATCTAGTTCAAAAAAGTGTTTCCGGATGTACTTCATGTTCCTCAGCCTTCACTTTATTTGTGTCAGTGAAAAATCACAAACCTGTTTTAATGGCTAATTAGGACATTAAATGAAGGTCTATCTCTGACGTTTTCTCAGTAACTGTATCCAGTTTATGCAGTACATGGGCTAACGCTACATGAGAGCTGTGGGTTTCTTTCAGGTTGTTTTGGTGAGCTCAGATTACAACAATGGACTACACCCACTTCTGAACAAGACACAATGAAGCTAATCATCATCCTGAGTCAGAATAAATAGAGCCTGAGGGTGACACCTCAGCCACAGGTGGGCCTACCTGAAACAGATCAAGGGTAAACCCCAAGCCATGTATCTAATCACAGCAACTGAGGTTAAACCTAACACATAATACTACTCTGAACCTTTGTGCTGCCTGTCTCCATGCATCTCTCTGTATGTCTGTCTGCAGAATCTATCTGTTTGTCTGTCTGTCTGAAAAGACAGATTTTCTGTCTTCTGTCTGTATATTAACACATAAAAGTGTCAGAAACGTTCATTAGAGAGTGTCATAGCAAAACTGTTTATGGGTCACAGTGGAACCATCAACTCTGACAGAATTCTTATATAAGACAAGCAAATATTTTATACATGCATTTAATAATAAATGATACATATACAGAAACACAGTTTTTAACGTGGTTAGGGATGGTTACTCTGCTGATAAGAAATTCTCTCACTATCTTCACTTGCTTGTCTATCTGCTCTTTAAAAACAAGTAACAAATTAGGCCAAAGAAACTTTGAGGCAATTTTCTGCGGCAAGATTTTCCTCCATTCTTCATTTGATCTGAATCCTGTTTCTCGCATGAGGCAGATAGGGAGCTGACAGCAAATAAATAAACAACAAAAAAACATGTTTTTTTGTTGTTGTTTTCATCCCATCTTTCATCCCACACAGCCGTGCGGTAAGAGATACCAAGGTGGTTTATCAGAGATGAAGAGCTTTGAAGAGACACACTCTCAAAAGACTTGAGCTTTTTATCTGCTCCAGAGACTGTCCTCAATTCTGACAAACTCAAACCATACAGCCAACATGAGTGTCTAACTACCTCACAAACCCACAGCTCATTCTGCTGCTGTTTCAGGCTAGTTGACACATAAAAATCAATTTTAGAAGTCAAGATTCAGATATGTATGTACTGTGCGAGCTGATATTTGAGAAAATATAAGGACACACAAACTTTGTCAAATTTGTTTTTTACTGTATCATAAACATTTTCACTGAACTGCACCATAAACATGTCTTATGGTGTTACAAAAAATAATAATCTTAGCTAATATACAAATAGCTTCACTTACAGTATCTTCATTATTATGTATTGTCATTGTTATTGTTGAAATTATGAATAATGCTGTTTTGCCATACAGTGGAACCGTAGTTTTTGCCATTAATTCATTCTAAAGCCTCTGATGATAACTGAAACAAATGATAACTGAAGCAATATTTCCCATAAGAAATAATGTAAAGCCAACGAATCTATTCCAGACACTCCAATATATTAACAAATATATATTTATATAGAAAAACTATAGTTTTACAAACAGAAATCAGTGAGAAATAAATACAAAATAATAATGAAATTAATAAATGAACATTTAACATCACTCTTATGTGTTTACGCTCCATTTTAGAGTGTTCCGGTTTTAAAAAAAAGCTTTTAGCTTTTTTTTCCAGAATGAACAACAGATGTGTGGGTGAGTGACAAAGGCTTGGGTGAGTGATAAACGCATGGGTGGATGCTTGTTTTTGGGAAATTAGCAGCAAGTCATGTGAGCACACTGATGAAAACCAGGCATTTGAGCAATAACTGGGATGAGATATTACATGATAACCAGGGCAAACAATATATTTTTACAGGATCCACTGTAAATTGTTAAAAATGTTGGACTTTCAATTATTTTTTAATTTCAAAATTTTTTTAATAAATGTGAGTGACAGTAAACAAAATAATTCCAAAACACTTTCAGAGGTCTGAACAAAAATGAAATATTTGAACAGATTTGAGAGAAAAACTCTCATGCACTCATGTCAAGGACTTCACAGGGGTCACCAGTTACATCACCTCGGAGGAGGTCCTTCAATAAAGTCTGTAAAAAAACTTTATTTAAAATCAGAATATGATGTTACACTACAGGACCTTGTTTTCAGCAAAAAACTGTTTATTTTTCTGACACTGTTAGAAATATACATACATACATACACATTACACTTATATAGCGCCTTTCTAGACACCCAAGGACGCTTTACAATCAACACACTCCATTATCACACACGGGTGAGAAGCGGCAGCCAATCGCGCACAGCGTACTCTCAACCGGAAGCGACCGTCCACCTGGAGAACTGCATCGAGCACTAAGGGGATCACTCAGGACAGAGTGCCAACCATATCTGGGCATACATACATACATACATACATACATTCATACACACCAGGGTAATTTTTTTTGAGTATCCAATCCATCTGATCTCCATGTTTTTGGACTGTGGGAGGAAACCGGAGTCCCCGGAGGAAACCCACGCAGACATGGGGAGAACATGGAAACTCCACTCAGATGCGGACTCAAACCCAAGACCTCAGTGCTGAGAGGCGAACGAAATATGTGGATATAAAATATAATTTACTAAAATGGACTCAAATTTAGCAAAATGTTTGACACATTCAGTGTTTATTTATTTATTTATAACAGACGGCTTGAGATGGTCACACCTCTGGACAATTTTGAAATTCAGTTTTAAAAAGCCAATCTGACAACAAAGCAGCTTTTATTAAAACAGGTAAATTTAACAAGCTTAACTGTTTACTTTTATTTGAAATAATGACATATTTAATTGAAATGACAAATAATTATATTGATTTTTATCTTGTGTGAAAGCAAAATGCCACACAATGAATGAATAGTATGTATCTGTAATGTATTGAGCATTTACTGCTGAGTCACACACTTCAGAAACTTTATTTTATTTTACTACCATTTCATTCTATTTAAATTAGTATCAGTTAGGAAACTTTTGGGTTAATTTGGTTTTCACTGATCAAACTAAATACACTTTACCCTTAAAAAACATTTCTGCATAAATTGGTCATTATATGTTTTCATGTTTTTTATTGAACACAACATGCATTCACAGTGCAGGGTGGAAAAATTATTTAAGCTAATTACTTCTCCAAGAGATCATTGGAGCCAGGAGTCAGTCAACCTGGAGCCAATCAATGTGATGAGATTGGATGTGTTGGTTAAAGTTGAGCTGTTCTACAAAAAACAAATGTTTTGAGTTTGATGTTCTCAATAAGCATTGCCTGATGTAAACCTCACACAAAAGAGTTCTCAGAAGACCTACATTCAAAAATTGTTGACTTGCATGAAGCTGGAAAGGGTTACAAAGGTATATCTAAAATCCTTGATGTTCATGTATCCATGGTAAGACAGACTGTTCCTACTTTTCCTAGGTGTGGTCCTCCTGTAAAGATGCCTGCAAGAGCACAGTGCAGAATGCAAAGTGAGGTGAAGAAGAATCCTAGAATGACAGCAAAAGACTCTGGCACATGCTAACATTTTTGTTGATAAACCTACAAAAAGTAAAACTTTAAACAAGAATTGGACACCACGGAGGAAGCCACTGCTGTCCAAAAAAACACTGCAAAAGAGCACCTGGATGTTCCACAGCACTACTGGCAAAATATTCTGTAGACAGATTAAACCAAAATTGAGTTGTTTGGAAAGAACACAATAAATGCACAGCACACCAACATCAAAACCTCATCCCAACTGTGAAATATGGTAGAGAGGGCATCATGGTTTGGGGGATCATCAGGGATTGCTGTCATCAATGGAAAAATGATTCCCAAGTTTATCAAGACATTTTGCAGGAATACTTAACACCATCTGTCTACCAACTGAAGCTCAACAGAGGACGGGTGATGCAACAGGACAAGGACCCAAAACACAGAAGTAAATCAACAACAAAAAAAATACACCTTCTGGAGTGGTCCAGTCAGAGTCCTGACCTCAACCCAATTGAGATGCTGTGGCATGACCTCAAGAGAGTGATTCGCACCAGACATCCCAATAATTGCTGAACTGAAACAATTTTATGAAGAAGAATGGTCAAAAATTCCTCCTGACCCTTGTGCAGGTCTGATCTGTTACCACAGGAAATGTTTGGTTGAGGATATTGCTGCCAAAGGAAGGTCAACCAGTTATTAAATCCAAAAGTTCACTTTTTCCACCTTACACTCTGAATGTTTACACATTGTGTTCAATAAAAAACGTAAAACATGTCATATTTTGTGTGGTATTAGTTTAAGCAGAATGAGCTTTTCTATTGTTGTGACTTCAGAACATCAGAATATCAGAACACATTTAAAAAACAATTTAGAAAGAAATCCAAGTAATCCCAAAGGATTCACATAGTTTTTCTTGCAACTGTATTTAGCATTATGTATTTGATAGAGCTCTGTTGGCTCATTGTTTAATTTTAAAATTTTTGTTTTATAATTTATGTTCTTGTAAAATATTTATATGCCTGTATTAAATAAGATATATGAATGGGCAGAAATACAAATCCAGAATGAATTCTTAAACAAATTTACTCCAGGATTGTCTACCCATCCTAATAGGTGAGGTACTTACTTGCATTACCTGTTAGCTACATTAGCCTTTTAATTTATCATTGCCTTGCAGCTCCAGCTTAGTTATTACATATTTCCATCATAAGGAGGGAAAATGTTTGATTAATCTATTGCTTAAAGGTGCCTCTCCATGAGTAGAATAATGGCAGCCGTGCATTTACAGCTGTAGTGGTTTTGGACATGATGGTAAGTAGAGGTGTGGGTGGTTGGCAGTGTAAAATGAGATATAATGGGGTGCCCACAAGCCTCTAATCGCAGAACAAAACCTAATCTCTCAGCATAATGACGCAAGTATCATAGCTTCAGGCCTAGAGTGCATGTGATCAAGCTCAATTGAATTACATGCGGTCACAAGCCTACCATCATGTCTCCATTTCCTCGCCATTTGATTAGAAGCCATGATAGCTGGCAGCCAGTAGACAAGACAGAGCAGTGTGTGTTATATTAAACATCACTGATCTTAATCGGCATCAACATTTTGGACCCAGATGGACCTGTTCATTACATACCTTGTAGCTGAGCATATTTTCATACAGATACTATGTGACTGGCTGCACAGTATTTTTCAGGCTGAAACACTTCACTGTGAATGGGTGGAGTTGTAGGCTGAATCATAGATGCAGTACAAAAAATGCTGCTTGGTTTCTTTTTATGGGTTATACACACTCTTGAGTGAATGAAGCATTTTGATTTTTTAACAAGATAGCAACATTACATTTTTCAAGATATGTACCTTTAAAGTGACCTGTTGGAGAAAATGCCGATGTATACAATTTAGATTGGTCAAATATGAATGAATGAATGAATGTTACACTTATATAGCGCCTTTCTCAAACTCAAAGATGCTTTATAATCAACACAACCAATTTACACACTTAGAACCCAACCACACACTCTGGGGAGAAGCGGCAGCCAGTTACGCAAAGCGGAAGTGACCGTCCACCTGGAGGACTGCATCGAGCACTAGGGGAAAATCACCTAGGACAGAGACACCCAGAACCATACATACATACATTCATACACAGACTTACACATTCATTCACACACATTAGAGTCATTTTTAGAGTATCCATATTTAGAGTATTCCCTGGAGGAAACCCACGCTGACACAGGGAGAACATGGAAACTCCACCCAGATGAGGACTCAAACCCAAGACCTCAGCGCTGAGAGGTGAATGTGGTAACCACTAAGCCACCGTGCTGCCTGACAGTACAGCCAAGCTTTTTCTTTCATTCATTTTCATTCTGCTAAAAATTCAATGTATACAGTTTTCAGCTTCAAATATAATTGGTGAGACAAGTCATGTTTCATCTGAAGCTTGTTTAGTTTTATACTGTAGCTACAGGGCTAATGTAGCTAACAAAAGTTGTGTAGGCCTAAATCCTATCTAGAAGCCACCTGTCCATCTGTCCGTTTGTTTGTGGAGGCAGGGTGTAGATGCAAGCAGGTGAAGACTTTATTCCACAGAAGAAGTATACACTGAAGAAAATGTGATGACGTTATGACAGTAGCGTGACAATGAGAATGACAATGTAGACGTACATAGTAAAGGATGCAGGAAAAGAGGATATTATGTATACAGTACACAGGGCTGGGACAGGTGAACATGGCAACACATGAGGGAGGCGAATAAGATGATGAGAGGCATGACATGGGCGGGGAACAAGGCAGAGACAAGATGTAAACACAAGCATGTGGACCAAAATGTAAACAGAAGCACATGGACATGGGACATGGACCAAAACACTTCATAGATAGCATATACAGTTCAGGGCAAGTATATGCCAACGTTGCTAATCGGCAATGTATACTGTACATTTCCATGAGTTATTAGCACAATTAGCCTCATAATTCAATGCAAACTTGAGAAGCAATCTTTAGAAAACAAACATGTCCTGACTGATCAAATATATGTATATATAAGTTTTATAATAGTGTATAATATACAGCATATATAGAAGTTTTGAGTTTTGGCTGAACTGTTGCTTTCTGGTTGTAGATCAGTAAAGTTGTGATGCTGTAGAACAGAAATTATTCACTCTTCACATTGCTGTTGAACAATAGACTCAATAATTCAATGTAAACATTTTACACACTGCCGAATGCTGATGAATAAAATGTCCCTAATAATAATCTTAATAACAGGCTGTTTATGTCGTTTAACCCCCAAAAGCCTGGATTTTTTTATTGTAATTTTGCAATAGAAACAGAATGAATTACATATACAGTATTGTTAAAAGCTCTAGACAGAGTTAAAAGCTATATATTTTTTTATCTAAGTGTATAAATCAACCATAATAAGGTTCTGTATGCCAATGTGTTAGTTTAACCCCTTTCAAACCTTTCCTCATTACAGTTTAGTATTATTGTAGTTCTCATCCAATGCCTGGATTGGTTAATCAATACTTCATTAATATGTTAAATCAAGTGTGCTAGGATGAACTTTATTAGACTGTGATGGCTGAGGAGCATCAAGGAGAACATCTGGGAACAAATTTTGTTCTTCAAACTAGCTCAAAAGATCAAAAAGATAATTTCTTTCAAAACAAGATTTTTCTAAACTTTTCTATTGTATTTATGCTTATTTGCATTGCTAATGTGTATGAAGTTGTTACAAGTAAGAACTCTTCATCACTTGCCAAGATAAATGGTTTATAAGCTGCTCTGGTGCATAAGACCTCTGCACATGCACTGCGTATTCAATTTACATTTTTATTAGGGTTTGTTCAAGTCTGCTTTTGTGAATTTATCTACTTTATCTTTATCTACGTCCTGATGTGGAAAAATAAAAAAAACATCTCAATTTGATGATAATGTTTTTGTTGTTGTTTGTTTTTTTACTATTATTATGTACTAAGTGTAGTTGATGCCAATTTCCAGTGATGATATGCATAATATTCCTACAGAACATCCTGGCTTCTCTTTGGGTCTTCAAGCTTCTTATTAGTTTGTTCATGATTTCTCTGATTATGTCCATTCATCTGCAAACATATTTTACCTTCAGCATTCTCTAGTATAATTGTCCTTTCAAATGAGTGTCCAAAACATCCAAAGTGTCCAAAATAAGAGAGCTACAAACTGGTTATCTGAAGCTCTCAGAGGTGCAAATTAAATTTGATCAATTTGTTTTTCTTTACCGTCCAAAATACTCAAACGTTTTCACCAGCACCAAACTTCATCAGTACTTTTTCTGTTCTGCTTTTTAACTGTCCAGCTTTCACATCTATAACAAACCACAAAGATCATAGTCTTTACAACTCTGATCTTTGTTTGTAGGACATTTCATTGCATTTAAACATTAAAACTTCTGAAGGTCTTTCATCCCAGTTCTGCTGAGAGCCAACGTGTTCCTATAATATTTCTGCACTTGTTCTGAAAGTTGTCAATCATTTCTACATCTTCTATATTAGGGTTTAACAACTAAATAATAAGTAATCTACTTCTGGCAACATACTACTACACAAATGAACTTCTTTGTAATTCTATGGCATTGTATGTGTAACGTTCATTGTTGAGGAGGTGTCATGATGCAGCAGTGAGATCCGACTGACAGTCTTTATTACACAGCTGAAGCTTAGAAATGAAACAAAACGTGGAGAGCAAACTGACCATGGCAGGCATACACAATCATTCAAACATACACAAACATCTAGTAACCTTAACATCTACAAACATCTACCTACATCTAGTAACATTCAATCACACTAACCAACATGAACAAATGTTTTACAATGACTGACAAAGACTCAGAGACACTGGGGAGTTTAAATAGCACGCATAATCACACTGGGATGAACATACAAGGCTGTGTGATAAGACAAGGCAGATGCTGTTTATCATGAGGGAATAACAACATGACTAGGGCAGGGACATGGAGACAGCACAACTGTAAACAAAAGCACATGGCAAAAGGACACGTGGACAGACAGTACACAGGCAAAACGTAAACAAAAAACATGTGACTCAGGCAGGGCTGCGGTAAGGCTGAGGCAGTAGTGTGACCAAATGCTATAATAGTTTAAAGTACACTTCAAGAAATATGTTAGGAGTAATTTTATATTTATGTCAATGTTCAGGTTACTGATTTAGAGACAGTGTGAAGTCAAAACATCAAATAACATCTTTCATACAATCTGCTACAGTTATGTTCTCTAACTAAAGCTACTGAAGACATTTCCAGTGACAGGAAAGATAATGGCCCCAGTCACTGTCAACTACCTTGTTTTCTGGATGTTTATTTCTTTCTTTTTAATTTGCTACCCAATTTGCATCAGATCCAGTTCCTTCAGTTACAGTGATTAGTGAGTGTAAAGCTCATTTTTACAGTATGAAAATTGAGAGCACTCCCAAATGAGACATTTCCACCTCTCGTTTTACAACATAGAAGCTAGAGCCAGAACATTCACTTTAATTCATGTAGTTATAATCATTAGCACATGTACAAATCAAATCTACAGTATTATTCCCCCTTATCTGCTGTTGAGCTTGGCCTCAACCTCCCTAAATGTAAATGTAATTATGCATTTATTTGGCTCTTGGTAAACGTCCAGCTCTGACAAAACCCAACTGGTTTGAACCGGCCCGATAGACCACTAGGATGTTGTCATAAATCACACTGCATGAGAGCATGTGTGTGAGTGTGTGATTGTTTAATATATTTCCAGGACAAAAAAATCCTGAATAAGAAAAACCTGAGACAAGCCGTTCTAACTTATAGAACCTATAGGTAAGTGAGTGAAAGCAGGATAATCATGCACAAAGATAGGTGAGAGGACATTTCTCCATATCCAGTGTAACTTAATTCAGTTAAGTGTCCTTTGGGAGCTATGCAGGGCATTCCATTGTTTCAGCCAAAACCAGGATAGGACACAAATCTATCACTGGACACACAGACATACATACACTCACACCAGGGCACCTTAAAGTAACCAATTCTCCTGACCGCCATGTTTCTGGGCAGTGGGTGGAAACTGCAGACAACATGGAAACTACATGAGACACCAGCACTGAGAGGTGAACATGCTAACCACCCAGCCACCATGCCAGGCTAATAAAAAAGATTGTAACTATTTTAATATATCACATAAAGAAGTTGTTTAATGGTTGTTTAACTTTGCATTTTGAATCATAAAATACAAACCGGATTCCAAAAAAGTTGAGACACTAAACAAATTGTGAATAAAAACTGAATGCAATGATGTGGAGGTGCCAACATCTAATATTT
>BRDA01067422.1:0-14634 GCA_036984385.1 Crenuchus spilurus | reverse complement strand
TTCCTAACTGGACAGGTTGGTTTCACAGAAGTGTGGTTGACTTGGAGTTACATTGTGTTGTTTAAGTGTTCCCTTTATTTTCTGAGCAGTGTATAAACCTGGGTTCATAGATTTCACACCCAAAGTGCACAGGGTTCGTCAGGATGAAGAGTCAGCGAGTTGCCATGCTTTCTTCAGCTTACACTTAAAAAAGCATGAACTGTTGTATTATTCAGTGTTGTGTTTCTTTATAGTCGTAAGAAAAAGGACCAAAGAGACAACATAGTTGCTGTGGTTTGATTTCAGTGCTTATTTTAATGACCTGTCATGTAAATCCTCAGTAGACACATTATTATAGGCTAACATTATTCCACACAGTATTCTACAGATTTCGATTGGGAAGGCTCAGGATGTACACTGTGTGGAAGAAAATAGTTTTAAAAGCTGCTTTTTTTCTAATAATTCCTTTCTATGGCATGAAACTTGAACTTGAATATGCAATTTTGTGACTGAACTGCAGTATGACAAGTCATTATTCACGAAATATACTCGAAATCCATTTGAAGGAGAGAGAAATAACTCCTAGAGGAGCAGTGAGGGATTGAAAAGGCTAAAAGGGATGCAGACAGGGATATCTTTTTGTCATGGAAAAGCCCATTTCTGTGTCCACATTACATCAACAACAATAAAGTGAATTGAAGCTTAGGATCACAAAATGTTGAGCTACAGCATTTTGCTTTCAAGGCAAGTGTGGTATTTGTGTGTGTTGTGTGCCGGAGCTCGAGCCTGTCTGTCTGCATTAATGCTGTTTGTGTGTTTGGCACAGGGCATGTACTATCTCAGTCAAGACCCCGCTGCCGCTGACAAGATTATGGAGGAAGGCCCCTGCATGTCACATCACTTTTATTTCAGATGTCTGTGCAATTTCCCCTGAACCTCCAGGCAAAAATCTTGTGAACAATAAAAAATTAAATGAATCTGAACAGTTTTGATGTGGAACTGAGGTCCTTGGAATTTAAGATTGAGACAGATTATTGTGGAGACATTATTTTTCTCAGTCATGGTCTTAAGTCAAATTTGGAAGGAGAGTGAAATTGCAGTAAAGAGTGAAAAAGGTAGAGTTCATGAAGAGAGAAATAACATTTTCATTTGTTTCAGACCCGTGGGATGGATCGGCCATGCCAGTAAATAGATGCAGTTATGAGAAATGATATTTTCCCCATCTCTTCCTTGTCAGGGGATGCGGTTTTAAGGCATTCTTATCCATCAGAAATCTAGATGTCAAACCCCAGGAATCTGGAGCAATGCTGCAGCAATGTGGCTGTAATGACACACAGCCGCGTCTTTCTGTCTAGGCCTCCTGCTAGCTGACTTTATTTCACTGCTCTCTTGCAGAGACTCAGGTTTACACTTTGATGTCTGTTTGTTCTCTCCAGCTCAATCATGGCATGTTTAAATTGGCTGTCTGAATTACCTTCACACACTGCAGGGTTTGCATTTGGCTTGAGGGAGAGTGAGAGAGAGGGAGAGTGCGCATTGTGAGAACGATATAGTGGTACATAATGGATTTTTCATGTGTTATTCCACGTCTTTTCTTTATTTATTCTTTTTTTTTGTGTGTTTACATGCATGAGATCCCACAGTTGCTCAATCTGTTGAGATTTGAGACCACGACAGCTGTCTGGCCATAGCTATTTGGCCCTTTGAGCCTTGGAAGTGGCTCAGGTTTTGCTTGAATATTTGTCTCTAAGCATTCAGTACGTTGTTTATGAGAATTGAGGGTTCGCTTTCCATCTAATCTGTCTCAGACCTTTACAAGTTTTTAAACACTTTGTTGACTCACTGTCCACTATGGTCCACTGGTACCTTGTTGGCTATTTTGTGGATGTAAAGTCAGAGACAGCATCTCATCTGTTGCTGCACAGTTTGTGTTGGTCTCTAGTGAGCAAACCAATATACAGAGCCAATTAAAACGACTCTGATGTTACTTCAAACGTTGTCTTAATGTTAGTGTTTGTGCAAAACCAGAAAGGTTGTAATGCAAACCATTGTTACGTCACACGTTTTTAGAACATTCCAGGAACATTATTTCTGTAACGTTACAGGCTATTGTTCCTGGAACCTTTTTTTTGCCAATTTTCTCCCCTTCCCAATGTGGTAGTAGCCAATTAACCCATCCCATCCACTAGGGGGCTGTACCCATCACTTTGCACTGTCTTCAACTCTACACAGTAAATATGTCGGTGTTAAATCAACACTATTAGAGTTAAATTTACACTGAGAGTGTCAAAATGTAACACTCCCAGTGTTAATTTAGCTCTAATAGTGTTGATTTAACACTGGCAGATTTACTGTGTAGGAGGTTGAAGACAAGCACACGTCTCCTCCATTGCATGTGATGCAGCCACTGCCTCTTTTCAAACTACCTCTTGATACACTGTCACTGGGGAGCCAACGTGCTCAGAGGAAAGCGCAGGATACCCAGCTACGAATGGACCAATCAGTAGATGCCTGAGCCAGCGGACATTGGAATGTGAGAGTGATAGGGAAAGTGAGAGCACCATCTTCCCACCCAGAGAGAGCACTGCCAATTTTTGCTTTCTTGGGTCCCGGCTGTTGATGGCAAACAGCTTGACCGGGATTCAAACTCGTGATCCTCTGGTCATAGTGTCAGTGTCTTAGCCTGCTGAGCCACTCGGGGGGCCCCTTGCTCCTGGAACCTTTTAAAAATGTTGCTGAATGTTCTTATAATGTTCTCAGTTAGCTGGGTGGGAGCCTAAGTTCTTGGAAGAGGGAAAAGAAAGGGACGGTAACCACAGCTGAGGTTAAGTTTGCCTGGAGGTAACTGGGCAGGATTAACCCCCAGTAACCATGGCGGTGACTTACTGCTTAGGCCAGACAATAGAATGGAATTTAGCCGTGGAGATCCAAGCATCATCCAATTAGAATCTTATCTCCTCTGTAAACGATATCACTGCCCAGGGAACATGGAGATCTTCTTCCAGGGAAGGTGTAATAGTTGTGAACAAAGTAGCCCAGGTGAAGCAGATCTTGAAACCCTTGGAACAAGTCAGGATAAATACACACCTCAGGACATCCAGCCATGTATGCTTCAGCAGCCGTCTTATGGCCAGGGAGGAGAGAGTCATTGTTGAACCACAATGACATTGCAAAGTGTTGTGGGAGTGCAAATGGAATCAGTATCGATTCAACTTTGAGGCTTATTCATTCATGGAGCAGTCAGTCCTCTCTCCTTTGCTCTGTTGTGCTTGTGGTATGTATCTGGAATTAATTCACTTTATTGAGTTTCATGGTTTCAACTGCAGCTCAAAGGGTTGTTGGATACCACGTGTAATTACATTTTTGCCTCTTATCTGTGATGATTTTTTGTTGGCACTTTCAAATTGTTTAAAAGCCTGTAGAGGGTATCAACGGCACTGTAATTGCTTTTTATACATTCTGCACAGAGGAGCACTTATAAGCATTTTACAATGGAGTTGAGAAAAGCCATGAAGCTAATGCATTGCACAGTTAATTTTCCTGTCAATTAAGGAAGACAAAACAAATGTTTGACATTTCTGCACGTAATTAAGAAAATAATTAACCTCCGTGCACCCTTTAAAAGATGGCAGTTTGTTTTTTCCTCACTTATTGAATCTTTTCTTGTGTGTCTACAGCAGCAGGTAAGTTGTGCTATATAGACATGCATGAATTAAATGGACTATTCTTCCTTCACAAAATGTGTAATTAATTAGAGTTTTGTGGTTGTTCTTGTGTGTTGTTACAGTTCACATCATTTAATTACATTTCTTTACGCTTACCACACTGTTAATGTTATCTCCTTTTCTGAATATTAGCCATCCTTGAACATGATGGCAGTAATTGCAAATGCAGTGTTGAGGCATGATTTGTCTCTCTTCCATGTCTGTTTCTGGTTCTGATTATGTGGTTTTGCTCTGCCTGGGTTTAAATCCAGACAGACTGACTGACATACAGTCATGGCTGAAAGTGTTGGCACCCCTGAATTGTTTTCCAGAAAATTAAGTATTTCTCCCAGAAAATTATTGCAATTATATGTTTTGTTATACACGTTTATTTCCTTTGTGTGTATTGGAACAACACAAAAAACAATATTTTTTAACCGTAAAAAAAATTATAAAACAGTGAAAAAAATTGTTTTGTCCGGCCCATTTTTGTGTGAAATTATGTCAAATTTGCCTTTTTTCCCCTCAGTTTTTGTGTTGTTCCAATACACACGAAGGAAATAAACATGTGTATAACAAAGCATGTGTAATTGCAATAATTTTCTGGGAAAAATACTTCATTTTCTGGAAAAACTTGACTGTACATGCATACATGCATACATACATACATACATACATACATACATTAATCCTGAAGGAAACTGCAGGGCTACAGTAGGCAAAGATAAAATTACAGACAATCCTACACTGTAAAATAATGTAGACCAAAACCATTTATTTTGTGTAAAATACATTATTACAAAGTTAAATGTATTTAGTAAGATTTGGAATCAAACTCCAATCTTAACTGTAAAATCAGCACTTTTTACTGCAATAGTAGGGTGGCAGAGTGGCAAAAAAAAAAGATTTCAGAAGTGTGGGGGGATGGGGGGCACAACTGGCTTGAGTACTGGGTAGGGGGTGCTTGAACATAAATTAAATAATAAGTATTAATAAGGCGGCACGGTGGCTTAGTGGTTAGCACGTTCGCCTCTCAGCGCTGGGGTCTAGGGTTCAAGTCCCCATCTGAGCGGAGTTTCCATGTTCTCCCCGTGTCTGCGTGGGTTTCCTCCGGGGACTCCGGTTTCCTCCCACAGTCCAAAAACATGGGGATCAGGTGAATTGGGTAATCTAAATTGTCCGTAGGTATGTATGTGTGTGTGTGTGTGTCTGTGTGTCACCCAGCGATGGATTGGCGCCCTGTCCTGGGCTTAGTTGATTAATGTAATGCTCTGCCCTGCGCCCGGTGAGGGGGTAGGGGACTAACCGCAACCCTGATAAGGAATAAGCGGGTGTGATAATGAATGAATGAATGAATGAATGAATGAAAGTATTAATAAATTGTTAAAATATTAATATTTTATTAATTGTTACGCTTAATAATATTCTAATAACTATTAATAGCTGTTATTAATAATAAAATAACCAAGTTAATTTAATTTATTACAATTAATTAATACAAATATTAAAATATTAATTATGTATTAAATATTAATATTTTGTTAATTCCGTGTTCATACCAATCTCATAAATATTAAATCTAGGAACCACTGAATGAGTGAAACATGTCAACTCACATTTGTTAAGTTTTAGAAATAAAACCACATACAATTTCTAAAAAGTGTAATGAGCAGTGTGTAGCCAACACCTCTGTATATTCAGTTCTGAGCTCAAAAGTTTTGGCTAGAATTTTTTTTCTCAATATATCAGCACATCTGAAAATAGATTTTTGGAAATTTAGAGCAGATTTAATTAAAATATAGATTATAATTCATAAGATGTAATTAGTCAAGGCATGTCAGACTACATCAGTGTCTGAAAACCCTCAGACTCCAGAGGTGTAAAAGGGGGAGCACTGACTTTAGATATAAAATCCTGACATATTCTTCTCCTGAGAGTACATCAGTAAATACTTGAAGAGGATGCAGAGCTTTGTGAATCGACTCTACCACTTCAGTGTCTTGCCAGGTGAGCAATAGGTGGCGTGTTTTTCTGTCAGTGGACAACACATGAGTCAGGACCTTAATTTGCTCCAGAACCTTTTCAGTCATCTTCTCCTTGGTTCCCCATTTTGTGGAGCAGTCTGTAATGAGTGAATGTTCTGGAAGATTTAAGTCTTTTTGAGCTACTGTCAATGCTGCTTTTTTCTTCCAGCTGGCAGAGAAATGGCCAACCAACTTCTTCCAAACACCCACTGCCTCGACCACCCTGTCATCTGAAACGGAAAAATAAATTGGCCTTCATTGTTTAATACAAACAGTGGTAGAATGTAACCAATAATATATAAAAATGTACAAAAATTAAGTATAATCAGATTACTTTTGTACTATTTGTTAAGACTATATACAGTGGTAACCCTACTTACGAGTTTAATCCGTGCAGGAGCTGAGCTCGTTAGCTGGTTTGCTCGTTAGCTGGATGCATTTTCCCCATAAGAATACATGTAAAACTGATTAATCCGTGTCAGCCGGCCAATATACAGTATACTTTAATATGCTAAATAATGTGTTTATATGGGTTTTTTAAAAAACAAACGAGATGACGGCGACGCTCGTGTAGGCTGGCGGCTAAGGAGAGGGAGACCGACGGTCCTCATGTAGGCTGTAGGCTGGCGGCTGAGGAGGACATGTATGTAAGTGTATGGCATGGTTACACTTATCATATGAAAAGTAAAAGTAAAACTTTCTTGTTCTCTACCTTTTGCTGTCTTTGCATCACTTTCACTAGCACTTTCACTGGACAGCGGTCAAAGGTAATGACTGACCTCTTCTTCTACGCTAGCATCTAGGAGATGCTACGACCACAGCGCCCCTAGCGGTTTGGCATACTTGAAGAAATTTTACGCTGCTCGTTACTTGGAATTTTATTCGTTACCTTGAACAGAAATATTCCGAGATCTTGACTCGTTACCTGGAATACTCGTTAGTAGGGATGCTCGTAAGTGGGTTTACCACTGTATATATATAATTATCAACAGGAAAGTCTGTAGACCACAACTCTAATTCAAAATCTTCTCTTATGAAGTGAACAGTGAGGCTTTGGTAAGGGTCAGTTGTCCAGCTCAACCACATATCTGTAGTTTTTTTGTAATACTGCTCATTTTTAAACTTTGTTCCTACAGGTAGCGTACAGTGCAGGTAGAGCCACTCGGCTGAAGTGTGATCATGAAAGAATCAGTTTTTTTTTGGTTAAGTGTTTGGAGAAGTTTTCGGAAGCCATCTTTACATACTGTGTAAATCGGCACCATGTCTTTTGCCAAGTACTTCATAATAGCATCTGTTATCTCTTCACAAGCTTTTTTTTATAAGGCGTGCTGCTTTCAAATACCTCTGTAACTGAGGTGTGCTTGGTTGTCATGTTAGGAAATTGTGCTGGAATTGAGGGTTCATGACTGGACATTTTAGACATGCACTCATCATAAAGATGTCTGTGATGCTTCTTCAGATGTTGATAGAGGTTTGTGATGTTGCCCTGTGTGGTTAGCACCAATGCTCAACATGTCTTGCACGGTACCAGGTAGTACTCCCACACACATGATGTGATGTGGTAGCAGCTCATCCACTGGACCTTAGGCTTCACTCACTTGCTCAGATGAAGAGCTTATCTTTTCCCGCACTCTAGTGATAAGCTGCTTATTAATCGTTTTAGTGTCACGTAGCTTTTGTATGACAGGTGCTCGATCATTTTTATTTGTGTGGATTTTTTCTCATGTAAAGCATGCAGTCTGTTTACTAATTCATATCGCAGCTCGTACTATTTGAAAATCGCGTCCACCAAAATCGCGATTTTGATTAAAAACGATTAATCGTTCAGTCCTAATATACACTGTGTGAACAAAGTGCTCTTCAGTTTATGATATAATGTGGTTTAGCACAGTTCAGATAGCAAGAGCTCTGTACTGTCCCTGCCGTAGTGAGACTCATTGTAGATCATTATTGCCGTAGGCAAGAAATACCTCACATGGTGCCCACAGCACTGCTGAAACAGTGCCATTAAATCTGCTTCCTTGTTTATTCAGGAGGCTAACAGTTTGAAAGTCCATTGCTGTGCCGTTTTTTTGATGCTATTGCTCCATCACACAACAGTGTAGAATATAGCACTTCCATCCACAGACTGGTAGCAGCTTAGTGCACAGATCAAAAATGACCAAAATGACTTGTACAGCTGACTCTGGCCTTTCTTATACCAGGCGTGAGTGTTACAGCTCCAGTCTAGTTTAGTCTCCAAGTCCAAGGTGTGAAGCTGCTGGGATAAGAATCAGCACCTCCCAGGCTCTCGATTTACTCTACATTCCAACCCTCACCTGGTCCTGAGCTTTGGACAGTGACCAAAAGAATAAGATTGTAAATACAAGCGGCTGAAAAGAGTTTCCTCCGCAGGGTGTCGGCACTCTTCCTTAGAGATGGGGTAAGGAGTTCGGACATCTGGGAAAGTCTTGGCTTAGAGCCGTGGTTCTGCAATATTAAGAAGAGCCAGTTGATGTGGTTCAGGCACCTGGTAAGGATGCCTTCTGGATGTCTTCCTGGTGAGGTGTTCTGGGCATGTCCAACTGGGAGGAGAGCCCGGAGAAGATCCAGGACATGCTGGAGAGATTATACAGCCTTGGAATTCTCTCATATGAGCTAGAAAAGGTGCTATCCCTGCGACCCAGACCTGGATAAGCGGAAGAGGATGGATGGATGAATGGATAGCTAACTCACCCCTCACTCACATATTTTGTGTTTATGAATCATAAACCAAAAGGGTCATTCAGTACTCATGTACTTTGCGGTCTGGATGGAAAGTTTTCCACTTCATACTCTAACTGTGAGAGCATTATGTTGTTCTCTCCCAAAAAAACAAGCCTAAAGAGGCCATTATAACAACAGCTACAGGTAGTAAAAAATCGGAAGTTCAATGCTGTTAAACTTAAAAGAACTGTAAATTATTGTTTATATTCAACTGATACTTTATATACAATACACAGAAGTCTTAAGTGTATAAACAAATAAATAATAATGGAGCGTAATGATTTTAACACAATAAAAATAAACCTATAAACTTGCTTATCCTGTATTAATTTTAATACTGTCCAGAGTTTCATCACTGAGTACATGTGTAAAATGGTCTTTGTTGCTCATGCCACTGGTCTGTCTGTGGCCATCTGGAGAGGGGCATGATAGCTTCCCACATTATGACTGACCAGGGAGCTATCTTTCTGGATTTATGTGTTCCTATTTCTGCCTGTATGAGCTTCCTGGATGCAGTCGGCCACTGGAGAGACTTAGAAAGTCTTAAAGAGAGTCCTTTCTCTTTCTCGTTCTCTCCCTCTCTCTGAAATAGTGCCCCTCAATCTCCCACTTTCTTCCAACTCCCCCCAACCCCTTTCCTCTCTGAGGCCTAGTTAAATGAAAAAGGTCCTTGAATGCCCCACAGCAGCCTGGCATCAGTGGGAGTGCTGGCACCAGAGGGGGCTTATGACTATCAGCTCCCATCCAAAACAGCGCTAATGAGCATGGGGAGAGCGAGTAGGGTGAGAGGGAGCAAGAGTAGGGGATTGTGAGCCAGCCTTCTAATGGGGGGTGGGGGTTCTGGAGTCTGTGGTGAAGAATTGGGCTGGCTGCATGGTGATACTGGGGTTTCTGGCAAAGGCATGGCACAGCCCTCCAAAACGTAGAGTAGATTAGCTTCCAGAGGGCAGAGCAGTAGTCAGTTTGGGAAAATATCACAGCCCATTAGTTGGAGCAGTGAAATGGAGTCAACTTCAGGGACTCCATTAGCCTCTCTCCGCTTAGGCAGACACCGTCCCTCAGTGCCACACTGCTATTCTGAAAGGATGGAGCGCACAGATATAATTGGACTGGGGAAATCAAGCAAGTTTCAGCGGTCCTAGCGGGCTTTCACACTGAAAATGAGAACACAGTCCTTTGTATTCGCCTTACACACACTGACAGTCGTGTCATCTGCCTTAACACAGAGGAGCTGAAAATCTGAACCAGGTTTCGCTGATGTTTGTAAATTTTATTCTTTCTTCAAAGGTTGTTTTCCTCATTTCTGATTTGAATTCAATGCATGTTATTCGCCGAAAGTTGCACATGTTTGAGGTCTACATATACACTGAGGCCTGACTATTCTCCACAGGCTGATTAAACATCTGCCTTGTGCTTGTTAATAAATAAGCACAAGGCAGAGATAATAAACGCACCAGAGGGGTAAGCTCAGGTAAGCTTAAGATGACTTAAAGATGTCTTCCAACCAGTTCATCCTCATTTTGAAAATGAACCTTTTGAAATGATGTCGTTTCATTACAGCACTTGTTAATAAGACTGCGTCTATTCTGTTTCTTTTCTCCTGTAATTGTCTTTGATGTTGTGTTCAGTGGCTTCTCTATTAACATGCTCTGGTTTTCTGATGGCAGAGATGGGATAGGCCTCATTTCTGCAGGTCATTGATGTGCAGTCTTTAGCGTATCCAGAGGACATTATTCCTCTGCAGAGGAGACGGCTTATGTACTGTGGTATGTTTATTATTATATTTGTTGAAGTTAACTTATATTTGCATAAGTTACTTCTTGCTGTCAAAAATATTTACCGTTAATATATTTAAATGTAAAATTCAGAGGTGTTAAGTACAAATACTTCGTTACTATACTTGAGTAGAAATTTTGGTTATCTATACTTTACTGGAGTAATTATTTTCGGACGACTTTTTACTTCTACTTACTTACATTTTCATGCAGTTATCGGTACTTTCTACTCCTTACATTTTAAAAACAGCCTCGTTATTTCTATGTATTACATTTCGGTTTGTCATCATTCAAAAACATCCTGTCCAGATAAACTGCGCCATCCAGAAAGAGTGAATTTTATTGTGGTAAATATAAACAAATATCATTCTGATACCCTATTGGTACCTGCACATCATGTGTTTCGTCACTCTCCATTAAGCTCAGTAACGCAACGCAGCGCTTTAAGGCAGCGCTTGAAGTTTCTAGCTCGTGCCTGCGGATCCAATATCCTCCAAAAGCAACAGAAAGAGATGAAGTGTAGTCCTCAAACACGTTTATTCTGTCTTGTTTTTCACTCGGATCCGTTTGTATTGTTTTTACCAGGATAACAAACAAAGGAATAAATAAACAGTGTTGCTTAGCATAACAGGCTACGCTAAGAAAACTGTGCTACCTTAAAATACTGCCCTGATCTCCTCAGGGAAAAGTAATGGAGTACAGAGTAAGTTTGCAATCAGGGAAAGCAATTGATTGCCAGAAAAATAAAGGATTTACTCTAAATACTAAAATAATGCTCCTAAATAATCTAGAAGAACATAAAACACAAAGTAGCAATATAATTGCTATTAAATATACATTTAGTGCAAAATGGCTGTTACATTAATACATGTTTTCATTTTCAGGGGGTATATATGCAGCTGAAACAGGTAGCCAGTACATCCCAGAAAAATTCAACATGACCATTTTAATTTAACATTATAGTCATTACAGCTTTTAGAAAAAAAAATGTATTTTGGGTGTGGGGGGTGGGGTAATGCACTATATGCCCCTGTGGTGCAGTTGTGGCATTTGTTTTCCTTACATTACTTTTACTTTTATACTTTAAGTAGTTTTGAAACCAGTACTTTTGCTATTTTACTTGAGTAAAACTTCTATAAAAGTATTTTTAAACCCTAGTATCCATACTTCTACCTGAGTAATGAGTGTGAATACTTTTGACACCTTTTGTAAAATTTACACAAATAAAAAGAGTGGATTGTTTATAATCCTCTCAATTCCAGTTTTAGTTATGGATTTGACAGCCTCTGACCTCTAGCATGTGACTTTTTTAAAACTCTAGGGAACATCAGAGTGAATGTTATCAGCTGCTTAAAGAGCACCCCTCTTCAGCCTCTTACACAAATACCACCCCCATAGCTGTCTTCAGCCATATACCCTCATGCTCTGCCCTGATGTCAGGACTGGGGAATGGGCTTGTGTAACCTTCTTTGACAGCAGAAGCCTCCCTGTAAGCCAAAACACTACGAGAGGGGGAGGTAAAGTGAGGGGTTTGAAATGTCTACAGAAATTAAATCAGAGTGAATGGCTGCACCCATCGAAGCACTGCCAGTGCACTTTGCTGTCCTCTCCCCAAGCATTCTCGCAGTGTGTTTCATGGCAGGGCAGTAGCCATAGACACACACAGACACCTCTCTGGAACCCATATTCCTTCAGCCTGGGCTATGGATTTATCCCTTGCCTAAACCCGCCTTGACAGGTTTGTTATCTGTTCGCCCGGTTGACAGACCCCCGAGAGTTGGAGTGCTTGCAGTTAGGAATGAGAGCGCTATGGGAAAGCGGGGCAAGTAAATGTCAAGTGAACCGCCAAGGATGGATATTATAGCTTCTGGGTACCAAAGAGAGTATCATCTGTCTTCCACCCACCTTTCTATTTTACAGTTAGCCCATCTCTCTTTATCTTTCTCTCTCTTTCCGTTTTTCTCTCTTGCTGGACTCTTGCCTATTGATTTTCAGGCAGAGTTATATGCAGGTCTGAATTAGATAGCTCCCAGAGTGTGATGTAGTACACTGTCCCTACTGCTATGGATCGAATGGAAACAAGCAGTGATTACCTTGCTCCCAGTCTTTCCCCTGCTGAGTACTCTTTAACAAACTGTGCACTATGAATTAATGCAGGGTCAGTTATTCCAGGTGGCATGTACATGTTTGTGATAGTGACAGTCACATTGAGGTGTTTTAAAATAAATAAATACATTTGCTTCAGTATGTGGCTTGGTTAGAAAATCCTGTGATCTGCTTTCTAAATTTGTAAAATGAAAGGTGACATCCTGCGTCAACAAGCTACTGTGCAGGCTATACATTTTTTTTAACTCTGGTCCACTTCATATACAACTATGGGCTTATGGCTTCTGTGTATGATACAGCATTAACGTGCATTTGTGGATTGCACAGCAAACTGTGTTCACAGATAATGATTTCTGAAAGTGTTCCTGAGCCCATGCAGTGATTTTAATGTTCTGCCTGCAGGCACAAAAATCACAAGCCTTCAATATTGACCACTGGCCTTGTCCCTTGGGCAGAGGGATTTCTCCAGATGCTCTGAATCTTTCAGAGATATTATGTATTGTAAATGGTGGGATATTCAATGGCTTCATGTTTTTTCTGTCACATTAGACAAAGTGTTTTTGCAAATTGGTAAACCTCTGCTCATCTTTGCTTCTGAGAGACTCTACCTCTATAAAATACTGTGTTTATACCCAGTCATGTGAGTGTAGCTCCACCAGCGGGGTTTTTTTAAGTACCATTTACTTTTCCAGCCTTTTGTCCCAACTTTTTTGAGATCTGTTGCTGTTCTAAATGAGTTAATATTTTTAATGAAATGGTAAAATGTTGCACTTCCAACATCTGATATGTGTTCTTTGTTATATTGTGAATAAAATATGGGTTTATGAAATTTGCATATCATTGCATTCTAAAAATTTCATTTATTTACAGTTTACACAGTGCCATAACGTTTATAGAATTGGGGTTGAACATCTTTTCCAAGGATGTCACTGCATTTTTCAGCAAGACAAGACCACATGCAAAACCACATGCCACATACATTACAGTGGCATAGCTGTGGAATAAGATATCCTGCCTGAAAGAATATGTGGAGAATTTTAAAATGAAAAATGCGACCCCATACTGTTGCATGCCTTAAGATTGCATGAAGAATGAGACAAAATAACACCTGAAACACTCCATTGAATGGTATCCTTGGTATCCTTTAATGTTGTGAAAAGGAATGACAACATTTATAAAGTGTTAAATGCTTTATTATATTTTTTTTGAATGTGTTGCAGGACTGAAATGCAGGAATATATATATATATATATATATATATATATATATATATATATATATATATATTATCCTGTATATAATATATAATACCCTGGAGCCTGAGAGTATTTCAGACACTCTGACGTAGTTTCCCAAAGTGTTATTTAGACTTTTGTTCAGCACAAACTCAGCAACAACAGGGTCAAAACAGTAACAGTGTCATAAATTTATTTTGATTAAATCTTCTCTAAACTTAGATTTTCCAAAAACCTATTTTCAGATGTGCTGATATATTGTGAATAAACACACTCTAAACATTTCTAGCCAAGACTTTTGAGCTCTGAACTGAATAAACAGAGGTGTTCACTTCACACTGGTCATTACAGTTTTTAAAACTTGTATGTGGTTTTATTTTTAAAGCTTAAGAAATGTGAGGTGACACTCCGTTTTCCTCAGCCACTAACCCTACATTGAATAATTATGAATGTGAACAATCAGGTGAGAGCTCTTTTTGTTCATTTCAAATTTCACAGATTCCAGGCCGCTGGAATCCAACAAACGAATGTTCAGAATTACCATGTCATTATCATATGAATGACAGTCTTTTGGCAGGAAAATATCTTCAGCTGTGTGACTCCTCTTACAAGAATCTATACACACATTTTGATTCAAACTATATATATATATATGTCATGTCATGTCACATGCCGTCATCGCTTCGTGATGGTAGGCTGCACAGACGAGTCACTTCTCTCCAATTCCATCTGTCTCTGGTTGCTTGTAGCAGGCTAGCACCTGATAATCCAGTCCATGTCTTGATGTTATCCATCCAGGTTATTCTTGGTCTTCCACGTCTTCGGACTCCCTCCACAAGTCCAGTCATAACACTTCCTTATATACTCTCATGTGCTGCCTCATCACATGACCGAAGTAACGTAACTTGCGGGATTTAACGTGCATCAGTAACTCCTTTTGAGTTCTAGCATCTCATAGACTTGCTCAGTGGATCATCTTCATCCATGAGATCTTCAGCAACTTTCTGATGCACTTGTTCTCAAAAGCCTGAATACGTCTTTCTTCCTCTTTCTTCAGTGTCCAGGC
>BRDA01067415.1:0-15268 GCA_036984385.1 Crenuchus spilurus | reverse complement strand
GATTAAACTCGTAAGTAGGGTTACCGCTGTATAGGCCTGCACAAGATATATGCAAAATAAAAAGAAAAAAAGAAAAGAAAATCAAAATACACTTGGGAACAAATAAAATATTAACTGAAAGCTGTAGGCTAAGATCTTTAAGCTCTATAAGGAATGTATTCAGTTAGGCATTATTTGTTGTACGAGCTCCAGTCCAATAAAAGCTGTAAATTGCATCTTTAGAACAGAAAGTAGCCCAAAATCTAAAGTGACACATACATTTCAATGAACTTTAAAATGTAAATCTTCTGAAGTTTTAACCTGGCAACCCTGCACAAATGTGATGCTTTTTGTTGTTGGTGATGAAAGCGATGTGTATACATGTATTAATGTGCACATGCGCGCCGTTTCAGGGACAGATTAGTTCACATTACAGATACAGATCACTTACATTTGTGAATGTGAACCGTCAGGATAGTTAAATCTGATCTGAGCAAAAAATCTGATTTGAGCAATGTGGCTAATGTAAACATAGCCTGAGTGTCAGTCCTGCTGAAGGGCGCCCTCTTCTGGCACAGATCTGAGTTGTCAGATGAACCAACATAATGTCACTTCAGTGCTGTGCAGGCTTAAATAAATGATGTCCGCAACCAAAAATGTAAAAGTTCCAAAGTTTTGCATTGTTCAGTAAATTTTGAGTGTTCATGAAGTTGCTGTACAAAATCCTAAAAATCCTAAAACTCAGATTCAAATTGTTTTAGGGAAAAAAATTAGTTTTAAGAGGTTAATTAAGGTCTCGCAGAATAACTGATGGGATTAATGGCACAGTGTGACTTTAAACTGTAAAATTAATGAAACCTCAGCAGCCACTTCAGACGGCAGCAGGGCTGGCAGGAGACTGATTTTGGATCAGACTTCTCTGTATTCATGGTGGCACATTATTGTCAGATCATCCTTGGCTGTAAACAAAAAAATCAGAATAAATGATGAATGAAAATCACTTCCAAACATGTTTGTAATCACAACGCACTATTTTTTTAGACTTCACTCTCCCTTAAATTCTTAAACCCATCTGTTATTAGGAGTCTCATGCTGATCACTCTGTGATTACTGTCTGGGTTTCACTCTGATTTGGGTGTTTACAGTCAGGGCAGAGCGGTGTGATGGAGACAACAGCAGAGGTACCGTGTTGGTTGATGGTCTGTTTCTCGAACACCAACATAATGGTATTTTTAGACATATTTGGAGGGAAAACATGAGACAATGGCTACATTCAAAAAAGACTATTATGATTAAAATGGACAGAATTAATGTACAAATATTTGACTACATGTTGTCATAACAGGCAGCTTGTTTCTGGAAGCAAACAAATCATTCTTAACAATAGTAGCTCTGTTTGAGAGATAATCACCATTCTTTCCTCCATAGAGCATTGTCGGGCCTCACAGCATCAGCGCCTCAGTCTTTTTCCTGGATATGTGAAAAGAACATTCAGCAAATCACGGCTTAGAGGTCAGACATTAGTGCACATTCAGTGATGTTAAGCATATTACACACTGGAAGTTCAACAGGAAAGCCACAAGACACTGCACACTGACCTGAGCTCATTACATAAGTCATGATTACAGCTTTGCTGAACAATGGAAAGCAATGAGTTGTGTTCATGTAGTTTTGCATTTTCGCAGCTTCTTGGTCAGTTAGGTCACGCAGGATGAGCTCAGCCAAAAGTGGAACACGTGTTTTTGGAGTAAGAGCTCAGTTTATACCCACTGATGCCAAAGAAAACAAATCCTGAATGATAATCACTGACTGCTGGTAATTATTAATTAACAATAATATATGCGAGGGATGGATAATGTGAGATATTGGCATTGCCGTGCTGCAGTGGTAGATCAGTACTCTAGTGCCAGTCCCTGTTGTGATTATACCACATTTCTCTTATCACTGTTAGATTTTAAGATAAAGAGAGAAAAAAACAATCAGGAGGATGCTGGAGTCCTTGCTAGGTTACATGTAGGTGGCGGAGTAATACTTAAAGAGCTGCAATCATAGCTGCTATTATGCAATATCAGCACTCCTAGGACATCTCTCAGCCAATCAGACTGCAGGGTCAGAACTAACGGGTAAAATAATAGTTATCTTTCATTAACTCTTGTTACTTAAAGACACTACATGCAGATGTAGTCCCATCATTCTGGGTAAATTGCATCCATTCCATCTTATATTCCATGCATCCATTATCTTCCGCTTAATCCTGGTCAGCATCTTAGCCAAACCCAAGACATGTTGCCAATTGATTGATGGGCACACACGGGCACACACACTCACAATAGGGCAATTTAGAGTACCCAATTCACCTGACCTCCATGTGTTTGCTGTTCGAACCGCCTGGGTGCTAGGACAGAGAAGAGTCTTGATGCCAGTCAATTAACAATATTAATTTAGGTTTAACTTTCCCTACATGTGGCAAATATTTATAAAAAAGTTTCCTGTAATTTCAAACTATCCATAAATCCATCACACTCACATAAATCCTCATCAGGGTTATTAGTAGGGATGAGCGAGTACACCACTATCTGTATCTGTATCTGTTCAACCATCTAAATGATCTGTATCTGTACTCGGAGTGGGCGGGGCCTAAACCGGAATTGGGCGTGGTTTAACCGGAAGTGGGTGGGGCTTAAATCAGTACATTATTTTAAGTCTTAAATTGATATGGGTTGATCAGAAGTTGCTATATGTATTGTATATTTGAAAACTATTTACAGAACAGCTTCAAAATTGAGATTCAAAACAATGTTTTTGATCACAAAATTAAGAGAACTATTTACAGAACAAGATATTTTTAATAAACTCTGAACATGAATATTTTTAAGTGCATGAATGAATACAACTCATTAGTAGGAAATTATGAACTACTAAGTATGCATGAACAAGAGTTGTCATACTCAACACAACTTCCTTTTTTATTTTAAATTTTATGATCAAACTGATTTTTTTTTCCTTTCAATTATTTATTTATTTTTACTCCCTAACATTCTTGGCATGTTTTTCCACACAAAGTTAAACAGTGTTGATTAATGTGTGTGTGTCTGTGTGTGAGAGAGAGAGAGAGAGAGAGAGGGGGAATGGAGCACAGCTCTGGGGTACAGTCAGTTACCCAATGAGGATTTTCCTTCAGCACGAGCACGGATATTGATGAGTTATACTCGTATCATGCTCGTTACTTGTCAACAATGCTTTATCCGTACCGGATACTCGTCTGAAATGAGTATCCGGCTCAACCGTAGTTGTTAGTCTCCTACCCCCTCACTGGGTGAGGGCAGGGCATTACGCTATCCCAACTAAGCCCAGGACAGGGTGCCAATCCATTGCTGGGTGCACACACACACACACACACACACACACACACACACGAACAGTTTAGTGTACACAATCCACCTGACATCCATGTTTTTTTGGACTGTGGGAGGAAACCCACGCAGACACAGGGAGAACATGGAAACTCCACACAGATGGGTTCTCGAGCCCAAAACCTCAGCACTGAGAGGAGAACGTGCTGCCCTAATTTCAAACTAGATTATTCAAATGCATCAGTTTCCTCTGTAACTGTATTATGTGTATAACAGCATTATGTATGTGCTTCTCTTAACATTCATAACAAAAAAATCTCAGTTTTTAGATATTCTGAAGATGTTTTCTTACATTAACATAAATTTTTAATGCTGACATCATCCAAAAGCTTATTTATTTCTCTTTTTAATATGCAAATCTATGCCTTTTAATATCTCAGTAGCATATATAAATCATTTTTGGAAGAAAATGTAAAATATACATATTTTTTGTAGGACTGTCAAAAATTTGCTGGTGGAAATTCACTGCTGTCTGTTGTTAAAAATGAATTGTGCTCTCTGTTGTCACCCTGTGCACCTGCAGTGTCTTGACTTAAGAGGACGCTTGAGTGAACGCAGCCAAGTCTGTTCAGAAAGAACGAGAGTCAACAGGAAACAGGGCTGCTTTGATCGATCTGTCCTCTGTTATGTACATGGTCACACCTTTGGCAAACGAACATGGAAACAACATGATGATGACGGTCCTCTAAGGTCATTCCATCCTGCAATCCAGGAAAACATCTCAGTAAAACAAAACACATTTAGTTTATTGATAAACATCCTCAGAAGGAAGTGGCACTTGGCGAGGTGTGTCCTGTCTGCTGCAGATCAGCCATTTGCTGCTTTTCTGCTTCCAAGAAAAACAGTAAACTTACAAACAACATCATGCCAATATATATATACATATATATATACATATATGTATATATGTATATGTATATTTATATGTATATATGTATATGTATATTTATATGTATATATGTATATGTATATTTATATGTATATATGTATATGTATATTTATATATATATGTATATATATGTATATATGTATATGTATATGTATATATGTATATGTATGTATATGTATATTTATATGTATATGTATATGTATATGTATATATGTATATGTATATTTATATGTATATATGTATATGTATATTTATATATATATGTATATATGTATGTGTATGTATGTATATGTATATATATATATATATGTATGTATATGTATATATGTATATGTATATGTATATGTATATATGTATGTATGTATATATGTGTATGTATGTATGTATATATGTGTATGTATATATGTATATATATATATATATATATATATATATATATATATATATATATATACACTCTTTATTTATACAACACCTCTCATACACAGCTCAAAAAGCTTCAATTTCAATGTTCAATAAAACTAAACTGAAATTACAGAATAAAATCAGGATGGGCATATAATAAGAGTCATTAGAATAAAAATAAATAAATATAATTGGTAACAAATAAATAAACAATATGAAATAAAATCATAAAATGCAATTACAAAATAAAAACTTCATAGCTACAAAATAAAAATATAATTGATAAATAAAAACAAATCTTTAAAAACTGAACTTATAAATATGTTGTTACTCCCCCATCTCTGCCATTTCCCAGCTCTGCCTCATGCCTGTTTTGCTCCCCATGTGCTGTGTCCCGTCCTTGTCTTGTCGTCATGTCTCGTTAGTGGTCACACCTGTCTTGTGTTAACTCACAAGCTCGTTTGTATCCCAGCCTCATTGCGTGTGCTATATAGCCTCCTTGTGTCTCCATTGTTGTTTGCAGGGGCAATACTAGGGCTAGGTTATGGAGCTATTGCCTCAGGTCTTATAACCAACCCAGCACTGATCCACAAACATTATATATGTATAAACAGTGAGACGGCAGCTCTCTCCTCATCTGCTAATTTTTACTGTAGAGCTGATTGGGTACTCATTCTTCTTTGTTGCCAGTATTATAGGAGTTAAAGCCTATAATATATCCTATATATCTTAAAAATATATATTTAATTACAAATTAAGGTGAACGGTCATAGTTTATATTCCTTATATGTAAAATGGCATTTCAGGCCATTTTTGTGGTTTTAATTGTTGATATTGTTTAAATAGTAATTTACTCACATTTATCTGAAAATAGTCAATTATTTGATATTCTGTATTTCTGATTTTCATGAGCGAAAAGCCAAACTGATCAACATTACAATAAAAAAGGCTTAAATATAAATTGAGTTTACCTTTTTGAATTATGAATTTTTCCCCAATTTAATTAAATGATTTTATTTATCTAGGATGTGAATCTAAAGTTTTTTAATGTAAATGATAAAATAAATGCTGTAACCTGTAAAAACACAAAAACAAAACGGTTTCCTTTGAGCAGAAAAAAAGAGCTTGGTTAGAGGTTAAATCCCAAAAGCACTTGTTTACTAACCTGGCTGTTATTGAACTAATCAGGGCTGTGTAGCAGTTCTGCTCTTATTGACCAGCTTGCATTAGACTGAGCGTGTTCGGTTGGCACTCCACTGGGCATCTACGCACAGGCCTCAGTGATGCAGGTTCTTCATTACCTGTTGAATAAAAGCTCTGCAATATCCAATGTATAGATAGATTACTGAAAAACAAAAACATGTTTATTAAACACTTCCATCCCTGAAG
Source organism: Crenuchus spilurus (assembly GCA_036984385.1). Classification (NCBI taxonomy): domain Eukaryota; kingdom Metazoa; phylum Chordata; class Actinopteri; order Characiformes; family Crenuchidae; genus Crenuchus; species Crenuchus spilurus. Next base: position 9,193 of record BRDA01067415.1, on the reverse strand, counting down.
GCTAAACATGAAGGTTTTTTTTATTAAACGAATACAATAGAAGTAGAATGAGTCTTTCTCTGGGATGCCTGGATTTATTTATAATAATTATAAGAAGGAAATAACAGCTTTTTAACTCTTTAAACCAGGGGTGTCCAAACTTTTTTCACTGAGGGCCACATACATAAACATATAGGAGGGGCTGGGTCACTTACTAGAAATGAGGTATATAGCCTTAACTTTAGTGTATTAAAGTTAGAAAAATCAATTAAAAGCGGTCAAATATGTTATATTGTTAAATATAATTAAAGACAAAACTGCCTTCATCACAGCTTTCCATAAATGGACCTTTACTGATTTACTGAAAGCTTTGGTAGCTCATTCTCAGAACAGCAGCCTCAGATTTCTTCTACAGAAGATTTACAGCACAGAGAAAAAACAATAAAGTGGAAAATGGGACGGTTTAAGTTATTAGGCTTAGCAACACACCTACTAACATTTGGTTCTCAACATTAACAGACTGAACTACACTTAATACCAGGAGTGCATATAATTTTAGTAATGATGGGTATGTAAATTGGACCATCCAATACAGCTGCAGTGCTGATCCGATGCCACTCGTGCCAAAAATCCGGACAAATGTCACTTGATCAAGGAGCAAATCTGCATCAGATGAGATCAGCTGACTGCGTGTGCAGTGTGTGTGCTGTGCACAGCGCTGTGTACTCTGTGTGTTAACAAGAAAAACGCATAAAGTGGTGCGCAAAAGCAGGGTAGTGACAGAACTGATGCGCATTATTGGTATTTGAAGCATGCTTACCTGCACATACATGCTTATTAACACACGGGTACTGTGGAATATATTTTACTCACCTAAAGTGGGAACGGGATTGCACTCAGTGGGTGTAACTTTGGGTAAATTTCTTCTGTGATCAGGATTGCCAGGTTGTATTCATACTTCCTTAGTGTCGACTTATGCACGTTTGCCTGCTGTGTTGAAGTAATATCCAAGGCAACACTCTCTTTTTTGTTGTTTTTTTTGGCGGCCGTACGAATTTTTAGAAGTAGCCCAAAAAATGCACCCCGCCAACCTTGAATTTTCACCCGCCACTGGATTTTCAAACAGGGCCACTTTGGCGTGAAAACCGTGAACCTGGCAACTCTGTCTGTGATTGTCCTTTTTGGTGGAGCAACTGCCTTGATCAACAGTCGCTCCCCCTGGTGTTAAAACTAAGAAGTGCACTACACTCAAGCAAAAGTGCCATATTCTATTCTATTTATAACATTTCTTGCGGGCCAATTAAAATAGCCCATGGGCCCTAGTTTGGATGTGCAGGGGTGCTTTAAACATTCTGCTCAACCATTTGGTTCTCGTCTCTTATTCAGAGAGGTTACTTCCACTGATGATGCTTGTTTACAGGAAGAGGAGGAGGTCACCCATGTTTACACAAGAACTGTAAGGATTTAGAAATGTTAGTGCTGAAAATCAGAAATAAGAGCTTTAATTTGATGGACGTCCAGCTGCCTTGTCTGATTGTTCTCTTTCTCTGCAGGTCTTACATAGGGTGACCAGATCCAAGATGACAAAAAAGAGGACAGCAGGGTTTTTTTGTGCTTGAACATAAATTGTATTATCATTAATTATTAATAATTATGGACAAATTATGGTTTATATTTTATTAATAATTACTAGTTACTATTAATAATATACTAATAATAACTATGAAATTTATTATGAATAATAAAACAATAACATTAATATTAATCATTAATAAAATATGAATACATTATTACATATTATTAAAAATAATAAACTGTTAAAAGCTTGTAGCATAAAATTATCACCCAATCCTTTTCAGTCAACTTCACTTCAGTTCATTATCACGAGTGTTACACTTATGTTTGGACTGTATGGTCAATAGATCTTATTTACACATAATTATACCTCATTTTTGAGTAAAAATAAGCAGAAATTTTAATTATTTTTAATTCTTTTAAACAGTTCAACTTGCATGTAAAGCATGTAAATAGATGGCTTAACACGAACTAGTAGACACATGCACACAGACTCAAATGTTAATGTTTATGAATTTTATTATTAACATCTTTCACCAGGTTCATCAAAAAACTGCTGCATTTTTAGTGACTATTAAAGCTGCTTCAAGATATTCAGCAGTAAGAACATAGAATAATTTGAAATGATCTACTAGTTTAGGGACCCTGAGTGGCTCAGCGTTGTCACTATGATCTGTGGATCATGAGTTCAAATCCTGATCATGCTGCTTGCCATCGACAGCCGGGGCTTGAGATGGCAAAAACTGGCTGTGCTCTCTCTGGGCGGGTAAGATGGCACTCTCTCCCCAGAACTACTACGTAAGTAATGTCGGCTGACTCAGGCGCTGGGCTTCCTGCGCTTTCCTCCGAGCACGTTAGCTGCCTGGTGACAATGTATCGGCAGCAGTTTGAAAAGAGGCGGAGCTTGACTTCACATGCATTGGAGGAAGCCTGTGTTAGTCTGCACCCTCCTAGAGTCAGACACATTACAAGTGATGGGGAATCTACAAATGGGCGGGGCTACCAAATACATTGGGTAGAAAATCGGGTAAAAAAAATTAATTCTACTATTTATCGGAGACTCTAAAGCCAAGAACAGACTGTTATCTCTGAAGGTGTCCAAAAATATCTACCAAATTAAAACAGTACCACTTGTTCCAAGCCAAATGTTACTCATTAATGGCTCTTGAGAAATGAATGAGAAATTCCTTAGGAGAAATGACGAGAGAAAAAGGAGATACGAGATACTTATGGCACAGATAAATATTTCACAACCTAAAAACCGAGACGTCTCTTCGATGAGAAATGAGATTTCACCATATCAGCGTTATTCTCTTATCAGATCTGAGCCCAATGGGAGATCCGTCAGAAAAATCAAGAGGACACGTGAGATTACAGAACTTTTCTCTCTGGAGAAACATCTGAGCAGCAGGAGACTCATTACAGTCTCACGTGTGTGTTTCCATCTGATCTGTCCAGGAGAAACCACTGAGATGTTAAGGAGATCTTTTTGCTCTGATTTTACTTGTTTTCCTAAAATTAACTGCTGTAATTCCACAAAGATGGAAAACACATGCTATTCTTCCCTCACGAAGAGCTTCCCTCTAAGCCGGGCAGATAACTGTGAAGTACTAAAGGAGGATTCACTGCAGTTTAGAGTAAAACACGAACTGGATTAAAGAGAACTGAACTGGAGAACAACAAATCATTAAAATGAGATTAGAACACGGAGGGCGTGTCAGAGGTATTGATAACCATCTTACAACATTATGTATACACACAAGCAATGGCTGACAAGCTCTGCAAGAATAAGAGGAGATATTATTAGATCAAATCCTGTGAATTTTCAACAGAGATCTGCAGAGACAATAAAGTAGGGAGTCTGATCTGATAGCTATGTCTACTGGATGCATGCAGGAGATGGGATTTTACTCATAAACACACGGACATCCTGTATTTCTTCACTCCATTATTGTGGTACTAGCAGAATCACATCCCAAAGTAGTGAAACAGATGTTGTACGAGCTTTTCTAAATCACAGGAGGTCTTTCTTTGTTTTCAGACTATTCACATTGTTCCAAGGTACCATGATACTGGGCAGTCGAGCCAAACACGACCTTAATTTGAAAGGTGTTTTGTGTGCAAAGATAAAATTCAAAGTCTAGTAGATGACAGCCCTTTATCCATCCTTTGTTGGCTGGAGATGAAAGGCAGACTCTCCCGGTGGATTCTCTGGGCAATAATAGGATGCACCCACCTTTTCAAGTCAAAAGTGGCAAATCCTGAGGTTGACTGTGTTGGCAGAGACACATTTTAATAGCGGTGGCCCTGAGGTGGGGGTTTATGAATGAGGTAAGGACACCATGTTGAAGGATATTTGTCCTGAGAATATTAATTGGCAGGAGTGTGTGTGCACCACCTACCCAAGGGACCCTGTTACCTTGGTCCAGTCCACCTGTATGGTGTCTATTTGAAGAGGGGGATTCTACCTTGGGACACAATGAAAGGAACGTGCTATGGACATCAGTTGAAGTCGTTACCTTGTATCTGGGGTGGGCATCTCTACCTTGTTATCAGGATGCAGGTTCCTCTTGTGGTCTGATGATTCAAGAAAACACAATAAAATGTGTTGCTCACCAGAAAACACACCTGCCTGTGTCTGAAGAGTCTAAGAAGAGGTGGTGCCAATCATTAAAGCACATACACGCTTATCTTCTACATTTTGAGGTACATACAGGTACATCTAAAAAAAATTTGAATATCATTAAAAAGTTACTTTATGTCAGTAATTCAGTTCAAAAAGTGAAGTTTTTTTATTGTTGATGATTATGGTCTGTAGCCAATGAAAACCCAAAAGTCAGAACCTCAAAACATTTGAATATTATATAAGACCATTAAAATATGATGTTTAATGCATAAATATTGTTCTACTGAACAGTATGTACAGTATATACACTCAGTACTCGGTCGGGGCTCCTTTTGCATGAATTACTGCATCAGTTTGGCGTGGCATGGAGGTGATCAGTCTGTGGCACTGTTGAGGTGGTATGGAGGTGATCAGTCTGTGGCCCTGTTGAGGTGGCATGGAGGTGATCAGCCTGTGGCACTGTTGAGGTGGCATGGAGGTGATCAGCCTGTGGCACTGTTGAGGTGGCATGGAGGTGATCAGCCTGTGGCACTGTTGAGCTGTTATGGAGGTGATCAGCCTGTGGCACTGTTGAGGTGGCATGGAGGTGATCAGCCTGTGGCACTGTTGAGCTGGTATGGAAGCCCAGGTTGCTTTGATAGCAGCTTCAGCTCATCTGCATTGTTGGGTCTGGTGTCTCTCATCTTCCTCTTGACAATAGCTCATACTGTAGATTCTCTGTGAGTTTGCTGGTCAATCAATTGGCACTTTTGGCAGTGTGGGCAGTGCCAAGTCCTGCTAGAAAATGAAATCCGCATCTCCATAAAGCTCATCAGCAGAGAGAAGCATGAAATGCTCTAAAATATTTAAAAATACTTTTATTATATTACATTGCATTTAGCGGACGCTTTTATCCAAAGCGACTTACAATAGTGGGAAAGTACAGATGCGAAAATAATAATACTAGAGTTGTACTAGTATTACTAGTACTAGTATACAAGAATTAACATTTGGATATCAAATGCTGAGTGCATATCAGTACTCATGGGAAGTATTTGGGATCACTAGAGCAGGTGCTCTTTGAAGAGCTCGGATTTTAGGAGTTTCTTGAACCCAGTGAGGGACACCTCTGCTCTAGTGGTGGTAGGCAGCTTGTTCCACCATCTGGGAACTACTGAGGAGAACAGTCTGGATTGCTTTGTGTGAATGTTAGGCAAAGCAAAGCGACGTTCAGTGGAGGAGCGCAGCGACCGGGCAGGGACATAAGCTTTTAAGAGTGAGTGTAGATAAGAGGGAGCCTGCTCTGTCATCACCTTATAGGCGATCGTGCAGGCTTTGTGTTTGATCTGGGCAGCAATCGGAAGCCAGTGTAGCTCAATGAGCAGTGGGGTGACATGTGCCCGTTTTGGATGGTTAAAAACCAGACATGCTGCTGCATTCTAGACCATCTGTAGTGGTTTAATAGTGCAGGCTGGGAGGCCTGTTAGCACAGAGTTGCAGAAATCGAGGCGTGAGATAACCACAGCTTGTACCAAGAGTTGAGTGGCATGTTGCGTTAGGAACGGTCTGATTTGTCTGATATTATACAGCGCAAAGCGGCAGGACCGTGCAACAGAGGACACTTGATGTGTGAATGAAAGCTGGTCATCAAACATAACCCTGAGGTTCCTAACAACCATTGATGGAGAGAGTGAGAGAGAGTCGATCGTCAAGGTGAGGTTGTGTTGAACTGACTGTTTTGCGGGGAAGACCAGTAGTTCAGTCTTTGAGAGGTTAAGTTGTAGGTGGTGATCCTTCATCCATGAGGATATATCTGAGAGGCAGTGAGATATCCGCGCCGTGATGGCAGAGTCATCATCAGGCGGGAATGACAGATAGAGCTGAGTATCATCAGCAAAGCAATGGTAGGAAAAGCCATGCGAGCGGATAACTGGTCCCAGTGAGGTGGTGTAAATGGAAAAAAGAAGGGGATCCCAGTACTGAGCCTTGGGGCACTCCGGTGGACAATGAGTGCGAAGAGGACAGCTGTCCTAGCCATGACACTTTAAATGAACGCTCAGCAAGGTAGGATCTGAACCATGATAGTGGTGTATCTGAGATACCCATGTTTGAAAGCATTGATAATAGGAGGTTGTGATTAACCGTGTCAAAGGCTGCTGACAGGTCCAGCAGTATGAGCACTGAGGACTGTCCGGTGGCTCTGGCAGTTTTTAAGGCTTTTGTGATGGACAACAGAGCCGTTTCAGTAGAGTGTCCTTTTTTAAAACCAGATTGGTTGCGATCGAGATGGTCGTTCTGGATGAGGAAATCAGAGACCTGATTGTGGACTTCCCTTTCTATGACCTTAGAGAGGAAAGTCAGTAGCGAAACCGGCCGATAGTTGTCAACCTGGGCAGGGTTGAGTGAGGGCTTTTTAAATAATGGTGTCACCTGAGCCTGTTTGAAGGCAGATGGGAATTCACCGCTGGAAAGTGAATTGTTTATCACATGTGTGATGGCTGGAATAATGGTAGGTGCAATAGTTAGTAGTAGGTCTGATGGTATCGGATCAAGCGGGCATGTAGTAGGGCGGCTACATGTTAGGAGGGCTAGTGCCTCCTCCTCAGAGAGAGGAGTAAATGAAGAGAATGTGATTCTCTTGGTCAAAATAGATTGAGTAACAGAGGCAGTAGGTGGGTCAATGAACTGGCTACTGATGGCCGTCACTTTCCCAGTGAAAAACGAGGCAAAGATTTCAGCTGTGAGGCAGGTAGGCAGAGGAGCAGCTGGAGGGTTCAGCAGCGATCTGAATGCTGTGAATAATTTCCGACAGTCTGTCAGAGAACCGATCTTATTGTGATAGAAGTCAGTTTTGGCAGCTGTAAGGCAGTCTGAGAATGAAGACAAGAGTAACTGGTAGTTTGATAGGTCTGACATGATACCCTTTTTTTGCCATTTCCTTTCGGCAGCCCGGAGTTTTAAGCGTAACGCCCTGAGGGATTCATTTTTAAGCCATGGCTGTGGCTTGTTACTGCGGATAGTTTGTGATGTCATTGGACAGAATCTGTCCAGACAAGAGCTCAGAGTGGAGCAGAGCGTGTTTGTGGCAGTGTTTACGCTGAGAGCGGCGAATGATACTATATACTATACTTTTATAGTATATAGTATCAACTTAAGCTTTTTACTCAAGTAAAAGTACAAAAGTACTGGTTTCAAAACTACTTAAAGTATAAAAGTAAAAGCAATGTAAGGAAAACAAATGCCAAAACTTTACTTAGGCAACCAAAATTTCTACTTAAGTATAGTAACATAGTTTTGTACTTCATTACTTGACACCTCTGCCTGTATAGTGATTGTAATTGAGACAACGACCTAGTACTGAAAGTGTTAATAACTTATTGTGGCTAACAGAAAGTTTAATATAAAGTGCAGATTATTTTTGACTCGTCATAACTTTGAACAGCTGCATTTGAAGTTACTCACAATACTGAGTCTCTTTAAAAGTCCTATTGTAACACGCTCTTATAAAGCACTGCCTACTTGAGTTGCTACCAATCACCATAAAACAAGAGCCAAAGCAAAAAACTTTCCCAGTCTAGATATCACCAAAGTTTGTAGTCACTCTCCCTATTTCCTTTTATACACACACCACAAAGTATCTTTTCTACTGACCCCCCAAAGGTTTGCCAAGCCAAAGCAATATGGGTGAACCCATACTAGTTACACTCTAGAGAGTATATAGAGATACTGTGCAGTGTGCCAGGGGAATTCTCGGGCAGAGTCTGTTTTTTTTCTGTTTTTATTCTCAGGGTTTATATTTGTGATGAACATGAAAGAGATGTAAGAACACCCCAACATCATCTCCTGTTCAGTGCTGGGCTTTTGTACTTGACTTGACGGGAAAGGGGTAACTGTCCTGACTTGTGAGGAACCAGTAGCAGGGTTATTTTCTGGGGTTGCACAGAGGGAACAGCTATTCATAACTGACTTTTATTTTAAAAGGAGTGGAATATCCCACTGTCTCTGGAATTGGGTAAATATCACTTGTGCAGTCCATGTAACACAGACTAGATAGAACCACGTCAGTTTAGTTTACCTCAATACAAAGAAAAGGTCCACTATGTTCCCTATGAGTAAGATTTTAGGGGGTCAAATCTAATTGGACATAAATATAACAGTATAATAATTAATGTGTATACAGTGCTACTTGAAAGTTTGGGAACTATTTAGAATGTTCTATATTTCTGCATAAATGTGACCTAAAACATCATCAAATGTTCACACAAGTCCTAAAAGTAGATAAAGAGAACCCAGTTAAACAAATGAGACACAAATATTATACTTGCTCATTTATTTATTGAGGAAAATGATCCAATATGACATATTTGTGAGAGACAAAAGTATGTGAACCTTTACTTTCAGTATCTGGTGTGACCCCCCTTTACAGCAATAACTGTAACTAAACGTTTCTGGTAACTGTTCTTTAAACGTTCTTTGGTAGAACGACTTGTGTGTTTAGGGTCGTTGTCTTGCTGCATGACCCACCTTCTCTTGAGATTCACTTCATGGACAGATGTCCTGACATTTTCTTTAGAATTCTCTGATATAATTCACAATTCATTGTTCCATCAATGATGACAAGCCGTCCTGGCCCAGATGCCGTAAAACAGACCCAAACCTGATACCACCACCACCACCATGTTTCACAGATAGGATAAGGTTCTTATGCTGGAATGCAGTGTTTTACTTTCTCCAAACATAACACTTTTCATTTAAACCTAAAAGTTCTGTTTTGGTCTCATCCGTCCACAAAACATTCTTCTAATAGTCTTCTGGCTTGTCCACATGATCTTTAGTAAACCTCAGACGTGCAGCAATGTTCTTTTTGGAGAGCAGTGACTTTCTCCTTACAACCCTGCCATGCACACCATTGTGGTTCAGTGTTCTCCTGATGGTGGACTCATGAACATCAACATTAGTCAATGTGAGAGAGGCCTTCAGTTGTTTAGAAGTTACCCTGGGGTCCTTTGTGACCTCGCTGTCTATTACACGCCT